>OY755180.1:18990936-19054902 GCA_963576735.1 Bedellia somnulentella | reverse complement strand
CGCCCACACGCCGAACGTGCACACCGATGCGCCCACCAGCTAAGGTAACCGACAGATATATTTGGTGTACAATACATACATACGTATTCTCATTGCTATAAATCCGAATTACTCCTCAGCCGCATTTGGAAGTTGATAAAAGACAAGACGGTAGGAATGAATGTTAAAAAAGCCATATACCCTTAAAAAGAAAAAGGTAGTGACTTCTAAACCAGAGCTACACTGCAATACGAAGCACAATGTAGAATAATTCTGATATTTCAACTAATTCATACATACATACATATACTAACAGCTATAAATCCCTAGAACGGGGTAGCCAGAGCTAAAGAATTAGAAATTCCTCAGCCACTTTTGGATGTTGCATGGGGAATAGATGGTGAAATAAAGGTTCTTGTTGATGGGTCTCCAACCACATCGCCCAAAATCCCTTTAAAGCCCCCAATACCGTTAGTTGCCTCTTACGTACACCCAGTGGAAGAAATGGGGTAGTGCTATTCTAAGCCGACACTACACAGCTTCTAAGCCGAAAATACACAGCTACAACTGATTCACTATGTGTTTTATGCTGTATATATACATATTTGCTTCTATATGGTATAGTAACAGTAATATAGTATAGTAGAAACATTAGAAACCAAACCTGTCATTTAAACTTTGATGATTTGAACATCAATAAATTTATTTTAATGTTTAATGTTAGTAAAAACATAATAATACACAAAGGCAAACCCTAGCTACGGTTTTTTTTTAATGTATGTTTATTTGGGACACAGTAAATCTATATACAATTAATATTTTTCAATGTGTTATATTTCTACTACTTCATAGAACCAAATTAGGCATCATAAAATAAGAAACTCTGTTCATTTAATATAAATAGCAAGAACAGGCATGACAATACATAATTAGGCATTTAATGCAAAATAACTTCTTCTGTCAGCTGCTTACAACAAAAGTACCTTATCTTTCACTGAGTACAGTAGGAAGCCACTAAGAAAATTTGCACTTTTCAAGAAAATGTTGGGCTGGGAAAATGTACACATTGATAAACATTTATTTACTTGTGGGAGTACTGTTAGAGCGCACACTACTGCGGACTCACTCACACATACCAGCATCTCACTCATATTCCTACATTGCAATATGTAAATGTTTTTCAAGCTAAGCATGAATACAAATTATAAGTTGGTACACAGCAAAGTGTACTGGCCAGTTTGTATGCTGTTACCACAACTTTACCACCTTTTCCATCTCTATTTTAAAAAGCTCTTATTTCTATCTCTATTTTAAAAAGCCCTTATTTCCATGTCTATTTTAAAAAGCCCTTATTTCCATGTCTATTTTAAAAACTTGGTAGGTAGGTTCATTTTTGGTCTATATTACATATTTTTATATAAAGGAGCAACATTTCATAACAAATAAAACATATTTTGGTAAAACAATAATGCTAGTTTGAAGCATTGATTTTGTAAACCAATTTGATAGTCAATTAATTTATATCAAAGACATCTATCCTTACAAATGTGGTCTAGCTGTGTAAAATAAAAATAAATTAATCTCTCTCATAATTTAGGAGCATAAAATGAAGTTAAGATTCACCTATCAAATTGATACGCAAATTTTCCAGAAGTTTTGATGCAAATGCAATGACATGAGCATTTTACATTTCATTTCAAAACTGCAAAATTTACACTGTATATCCCTGAAAGGTTGGCAGAGGCACTCATACTTCTGATCATCATATGACATTATGGTCACCAGGTGTTCAAAGTTCTCTCAGACAATGTGCTCAGGAGGATGTAAGATCTAGTATTCTATTCAAACTATTTTTCTGTACAGTGTTAGGCTTAGAATAGCACAATAACATTTATTAAAGAGGCTCTCATATGCAACTTAGGGTCTCAGTATTCTTAGACACATGTGAAATTTGAATACATTATATTATAATGAAACTACAGATTTTCAATATCTTTCATGTTTAAAGGACAAATTTACAACTCAAAATAATTGATATCTCCAATTAAGAATGCAGTTGTAACATTATGAATGTATGTTACCTAATAAACGACTTGAGATATAAGCAAACTATTAACTATAACCAAACCATTAATTTCATTCATAATAGCATCACTGCATTCAGTTCTAGAGGCAAGCTCCCCACTGTCCTAATTCTGCGGCCGATAGCTTTTTTTAGAATCACATCTGGCAAATATTGATAATAAGTTACGTCTTCGACGCTATGAAGCGAGATCTGTTGTATATAAATATTTTTTTGCATTCTTCACAAAACTGTTAAATCCAACTATTACTTACCAAAAACACAATGTTAAGAACTATTAACAAACATTTCATCAATGAGTAACATTTCGATACTCCCATGATTGAGATTGAGAGATCTATGCGGTAGATTTTATTGTTATAAGAAGGCGATTTTCTTTTCTACAATTTTAAACAAATAGCACTTGGTGGTCTTCCTAATTAAACGAAGAAATCTGCGCCATAATCGCCATAAAACACGGACAAATATTTAATTTACAATTCATAATTTTATCCAAACTATAAACAAGCTGACAAGCGAGAACGAACGAACGACCGAACTGAATTGAACGAAATAAAATACTAAATATTTTTCAAAGTGTCAAACTATAGTGACGACAACATGATACATACATACACTACAAATATATATGTCGCAGGAAAATCGTCAAACTCGTTAACTTATAAGTTTCCTAGGAAACTTGTAAGTTGACGGAAATCCGTCAAACAGCAAACGAATTGACATCTTACCTGATAGGTTTTAGGAAACTTGTAAAATAACGAACTCACCTCAGGAAATTTGTAAGTGGGGATCATCTTTGACAAGTTTCCGAGTTTAAAATTCTGTATTTTAGGAACTTTACAAGTTTCCTGAATCCCGCTAGGAAAGTTGTCAATGCAGCGCTGACGGCGCGGAGAGAGGGATGTTAGTGAATGCGGATTGGCTGGCGGCGGTCACGTGACGTGACGCATTCGCGCGTCTTTTCAACTCGACAATCGAAACTAATATTTTCCTTGCTTTACTAATGCTAATCTATTAATTTGCTATTATTTGCTGTTACTGACATAAAATTAAAAGTTTTAAGAGTATTTATTAAATATATATTGTTTGAGTATACACCGTGATACTTTATTGTTGTATAGTAAGAATACCTTCTAGGTCTTTTTTTTAAAGAGCGTTTTTATACCGATACATACATACCTATACTTGCGGCAATAAATCCCTAGAAAGGGTGGTGGAAGCCTGACCGTCGGAATAAGTAATTTCTTAGCTACTTTTGGAAGTTAAAGGGGAAAAGATTGTATTGTAATGTAAACATTATTGGCGATAGGTCTCAAACCGCATCGCCTCCAATGACATTCATTGTTATAGGTTACCGCCAGAAATATGTTACTGCTATTCTTAACCGATGCTTGTAAGATTTTATATTCTTACAAATTTACTGCATTCATAATATTTTATCCCGCGGTTGTCCTAAGAGGAAACCAAAGGCTTTTTAAGTGATTGTTAGGCGAAGTGGCTGCATACCCAGCGCCACCTTCTGATTTTAGTAGTAGTTCGCTATTGTGATGTGAGTGTATGAAAAGCACGTCAGAAGTTTGGTTGATTAACGAATGGAAACTAGTGTAAAAATCCGTCATCGTTATAAATTATTCGTAGTTTTCGTTTATTATTACGTAAGACTAACGGCCAGGAAAGCCTTAGTCTAGTTCCTCATTTATATTTGAAAATATCAAAACATTGTCATTACTTTAAATTCATGCTTTTTTCTTTACTCAACTCACTTCCTAACCAATCATCATAAGTAACTGGTTCTATTAACAATTTCACTAGCAGCCATTAAGAGGCTTACAATTTTCCTAAATTATAAATTCAAAACTAGGAAACTTGTCAAAAATGATCCCCACTTACAAATTTCCTGAGGTGGGTTCGTTATTTTACAAGTTTCCTAAAACCTATCAGGTAAGATGTAAATTCGCTTGCTGTTTGACGGATTTCCGTTAACTTACAAGTTTCCTAGGAAACTTATAAGTTAACGAGTTTGACGATTTTCCTGCGACATATATAACTAGCTTTTTGCCCGCGACTTCGTCCGCGTGGACTCCATTTTTTGCATCCGGTTTACATTCAAAATACCAAAACACTATCTTAACTTCTATTTTTTGTATACATTTATATTCCCGCGGGCGTTGTAAAGGATATAAAGGATTTCATTGCCCGAGCTTTATATGAGGTGCTCGATAAATTAGATTTACGTTTGCGAGGCATTGCGTAAAAATGAGTAAACTATAAAAATCTAAACGACCAACAAAGCGACGAACCTAACCTAACAATTATTCAATTACTGCTTAAAACCTGAAATCTTTAAAATACACAATTCAGTCTAAAATAGTAGGAACCAAAAAATATCCCTAACTAAACTATAAAAATCTAAACAACGAACAAAGCGCACTAAACTAAACTAACCTAACTATTATTCAGCCTACTGCGTAAAACCTAAAATCTATTAAATTAAATACTTCAATATAATACAATAGTGGAAAGGAATTAAATTAAGGACACCAAAGAGAGCGAGCAACAGTCAATTAAGATGAAACAGCAACTAAGTAAATGACTCGTAAAATGCATGTAACGATGAACTATTATTATAAGTTCAAGTTACGCAAATACAAATACCAATATATGCCGGAACTAGAGATGGGTCGAGGGCATAAAAACTTATTGGGCAGATTGGACGTATTGGGTTAAAATGGGCAAAAATGAATTTACGCCCGATAAATGCCCAATCGCTGGGCGGAAAAACAAAACTCTACTTTAAAATTAAACTACAAGTGGATCATTATTTTAATTGTGTTTAACTTATATATATATACATCAGCGTCATCAGAATAAAGGAATAAGAAGAAAAAAAAAGTTACAATATGCCAAATAAAGGCATATAAGTAAATTAAATTCTTAGTTAGACGACATTATAGTCCAATGGGTAGAACGCCCGCCCGTAAACAGACAGTCGTGAGTTCAAATCCCGGGTCAGGGCTACACCAATTGGTCTTTTCTAATGTCATATGTGTGGTTAATTTATCATGGTTGTCAACGGTGAGGGAAAACATCGTGAGGAAACCACATGGCCGAGTTGTACTTAGCCATATGACAGTGTATTCGTACAAAACGGCAATAGGCCTGCCCCCTATCACGTGAGTTTACTGTCTAAGCAAAACATTGGTACCTACTTTGGACACTAAGTGGCGCTGTCACGTGATGTTCATCATTGGTAGCTCTGCCAACCGGCTCTGATAAACGGCGTGAACGTTTATGTTATGTTAAATTCTTAATCTTAACCCACTTTTACTTTGAACGATTATAATAATTATTATTTATACCCTTACAATAAAAAAACACATTCAATTATATCAAGCGATAGAGTAGCTATAAGATATTAACTTTAGTATAACGAATAATGTTATAAAGTAACTAAGCGAAAAAAAACATATATTTTATTTTTATTTTTCAAGATTATTAATATAATGTAGTAACGGTATATTCCGCTAACAGAAATTTAAAATGTGAAAAAACTCACGTTCACGTCACGCTACTTTTTATACTCAAAGGGGATGAAATAATACTTAGGTATTAGGGTTTTCAACTGAAAGCAGTTCGTGTTTAAATAGTAAAGGTCAATGAGCATCAATGTATGGAAAAAAAACCACAGCGGACACGAATGATTTTGATGTCATATATTGACAGAGGACATGAACTATTCGTGGCAAAAGGCGCATATTTCCGGGTTGTAATAATTTGGCGGTAGATGGCGTTGACACAAGTAAAGATGTAAAGAAACAGGCAAAAACCAATTTTCGCGCCAGTAATCATGATCACTTGATACTATAGCTCAGTTGGCAGAGCGACGGGAGCGTATATCCGCTGCTAGATTTTTCTTAAGTTGTGTCTTACCTTTTTAAAGGCAAATACAAATATAACCTAAGTTAAGTAAAATTATACAAAAGTAAAAAATATTTATATATTATATAATATTTCAATATTACGAACATGATATCAATTCAATTTTAATTGCCTTATTTATTTTTTTAGCTGGCACCTTCTTTGTTAGTCCAGGTTTAGTAAACCTTTTTGCTGTTTTTGCTGTGTCGGCTAAGTGCCGGTTTAAAATAGCACTACCCCATTTCTTCCCATGGGTTATCGTAAGAGGCGACTAAGGGTATCGGGGCTTTTTAAGCGACTTTTGGGCGATGCGGTTGGAGACCTATCACCAAAAATATTTATATAACAATCTTTCTCTACTTAACTTCCAAGTGGCTAAAGAATTTTAAGATTCAGAAGAGCAGGCTACCCCTTTTAGGGATTTGTAGCCGTAAGTAGATAGATGGATGTAAAACGTAAAGCAAATCGCTCGCTATTTAATAATTTATTCAATGTCGCTCTTAGCTGTCGTTATGCGTGTGTCTTGTCATGCCATGTCATTCGACTTCTTTGAATACTCAAATGCGCTCATTTCTTTTCGGTATTTGCTATTATTTTTTATTATTAACTGTTATATTTTATAATTTTCTGTTCACCGTGAATGCGCTTTTTGCATTTGCAGCGTAGAACATAATATTATTTATATATTACATTCTAACAAATAAAATGAGTTGACGTGGATGTTCATACTTTAATAGAAATTAAAAAAATGAGCCTGGTAAAAAGATTTATAACCTCTGACATGTCAAAAAATGGCAGCTGTCAGAATTCTACGCAATTTAAAATCTAGGTACAAAATAGCGAGATTGAATCCGGCGGAATGTCAATGTCAATTTGGTCTCAACTCTATATAATTATACTCAACTTTATATTACATAAAGTGTCCAATAGGAGCGCGCGATTTGTACTTGATACGAGCCCAACGTAAATAGGGTTAGATTTTCATACGTTTAGAGTTAGCGCGCACTGGTGACTTTAGTCACCGTGACTGTTTTGTCACTCTTATCAAGTCCATGGATGTGTATGGAGATGCGCGCATGTTACGACGTGACAACTGGGTGACAGTTGTGAACGCCGACCAGCGAACAAGCCCGTGACGAAACTGTCACCGAGTCGTTAGGTTTTCATAGCGGTGCGCGCACTTGTGACAAAATTGTAACGTGACAAAAACTTTATTGTCACGCAGACAAAAGTCACCAGTGCGCGCTAGCTCTTATAGTGGAAAATCATCATAATCTGGACTATGACCATTAAGAATGTTTGTTTAAATTAAAAGTTTAAAACAGTATCACAATTTTTCCCTATGGTACTGTAACAAATTAATGAATTATCATAAAAAGTATGATAAGATTCTTGCATTTAAAAATGTTTGCGTTTCTGTCTGCAAAACTTCATAAAACGGGTTGGATTGCACCAATTTACTTATATGCTAATGGTCCCTATCATGAACCCTATAAGTATTATTCATTCTTTAAATAAAATAGGTCATTTTATGATGATTTTTACTAATAACATCAACCACACTCTTACAATAATGATATTTAAAAAATTAAAATTAAATAAGATTTCTGCCCAAGTAATGGACATTTATTCGGCATTTATGGACATTTATTGGGCATAAATCCAATCCGCCCAAAATGCCCGGGCAAAATCCCATCTCTAGCCGGAACCAATACCAATGCTGTAATCTGTTGTATCAATAGGATTTTTTTTAAAGTTGTTGTTTTTTTTTTTTTTTTCTTTTTGTTTATCGGTGGGAAAATCCTCATGGATCCCCCGTCGCTCTCTGTTCGGTGCTGCTGGCCCTGCGGCCTGTGCGGCGTCACCTTAACTTGTTTTGCCGGGCGGCTGAAGGCTGCCCTGGCGGCGAAAAGGAGTGTACCTAAGCTAAGTCGGATATTTAAAGTTGTTGTAATATATTTTGAGTTTATATACTCCAATAAAGAAGAAATCATACCGCGATGTAGAAAGTACCGACAGCGCCATCTATTGGTAAACATGCAAACAACGCCGCGCTCTTTTATATGGTTTCGGCTGAAAGGTTGAAGATTTCGCTGCTAAAATCCATTAGTGATTCCGGTATAAAAGTACTCTATAATTTAATTTGGACTTCTAACTATATGTCTGCGAAAATTCAAAGCAATCGGTTCGGTAGTTGCGGCGTGAAAGAAGCACAAATAAACAAACAAACAAACTCACTTTCCGATTTATAATATTAGTATGGATACAAACAAACACCTATAACATCAAATTATGGAATTATGAAAGGTATTAAGCCGGAGGTAGAACAGTTCCTTACATGCCTAAACTCTGCACATGCTAAGGTAAAGTTCACGTATGAACTAGAAATAGATGGAATTTGGCCATTCCTTGACGTCAAAGTGATGAGGAGAGGAGACCGGATGGATCACTAGCACACATCGTTTACAGTAAACCCACTCACACAAACAAATGCGACCTCCCACCATCATCCTACTCACTTAGATTCAGTAACTTCTTCACTGATCCGCCGAGCTCATGCTCTTTGTGACTATGAATATATAGCGGATGAGTTGTCACTAATTCAGAATGTGCTTCGTGATAATGGCTACAAGCTGGGAGGGAACCGGGCATCTAGACGCAGAAATAAGGTTAAAAGAGTGGACGTGCCAAGACAGCCTGCTTTTCTACTGTAAGTTAGAGGGGTGACAGATAAGGTCGGATCATTATTGAACAAGTTCTCAATTAGGACAGTCTTCATCCCTTTACTAAAAGTAGCAGCACAGGTTCGGAGCCCAAAAGGTGTCATTCAACATCAGACACCTGATGTTTACAAAGTGGATTGCAGTTGTGGTAGTTCGTATATGGGACAAACGTAGCGGACTATTGCTGAACGAGTCAAAGAACATATCGCAGCTGCTATGCAGACTTCTCCACCTGGCGATTTTTAACAATACTAAATAGTTCAGCACTTGTTTAAATCAGGATCAAACCACTGGATTGAACTCCATATACCAACCGTCCTTTCCAATGATCGCCATTACTATTCTCGAATTGAGCGTGAAGCGGTAGAAATTAAAAAAAACACGAGAATTTCAACCGGGAAAGTGGCTATCGTTTATCTTCTACTTGGGAGCCAGTGATTCATAATGAATGTTCGCGTCGCAAGTTGATGTCTAGTTCAACATCATCGGACATTGTTAGTGTAGTGTGTTGCAAACCTAATAACATTTTGTTATTGAGTGATGTGAGGGTACTTTAAAAACTCCTCAATCACAAACTAACCAGCCGAGCCAGCTTGTCAGTCAGCCCGTGACCGCGGCACCAGTAGGTGTGCTGAAACGTCGGGCAAACATATTAAGTAAGTGATTTAAAAATATTTCGTTGGATAGTCCCGTTTATTTTGTATAATGTCTACAAACCGCAAGAGTTTAAACAGTGTATCGATAGGAAGATAGGTAGGTAACGTGAATTGAAATAAATAGATGTGTTTGTGTGTGTAAAAAATGTGTAGAACGTTGGTAGTATAGTAGTAACCGAAAGACGAATAACGTATTTACTAAACTATAAATATTAAGTGCCGTGTCGGTTTAGAATGTCACTTCCCCTTTCTACCCACGGGTGTCGTAAGAGGCGACTAAGGGAACGAGACTTTTATAAGTGGTTTTTGGGCGGTGCGGTTGGAGACCCATCACCAAATATTAACTTTTTTAGGAAACATAGTATATTGGTTGTAATTATTTTCTTAACTAAATTGTAGATTTGTTCACATATGGTAATTACTAATTTACCCCTAAGATCGATATCAGATCCGAATGATTGAATGAATGCGTATAATGAAATAAACTAGCTATGTGCACTCTGTGATTGCAAGTTCACAGACTCATAGATAATCATTTACGAAAGCTAAACGAACGCTTGCGAACGAACTTGCACGAACAGAAAATGTCCTCCTTTCCAAACAATAATAAATGGTTACCATACTCATTACGTATTTGATAATCACATTTTGCTATATAAAATGGACGCCGACTCTAATAGCTCACACGGGTAATTTCTATTGAACTTTTGCAATAGTTTTAAGTTAGTTAATTGTTATAATCGAAACTTTTCGATTACGCAAATCAAAATCGGGATGTTGACATATATTTTCGCGCCACTAGGAAGGACTATGCGCATCTCTTTTCTTCAGTTTTCGTTTCAGTATGTTTTTATCAATGGAGACGCTTGGTTTTCAGAGATTATATCACACGGCGGGAAAAACGGTGGAGCATGAACTCCCAAAGACTCGAGGAGATAGTGGCTGAGTTGATGAGACCAATCAGCGACCTCCGGAGATCTTTTGATACGGACCTCAGTGCGGTAAGTGCACCAACTGTTGCATACAATTTAGCTGCTAGCGTCGCAATTCGCAATATTGCATTGATAAACCCCACTCAACACCATTCATTGAACACTAACCTATATCTCTTGTCCCTGCTTTCCTTGACCTTTCTACATAAAAAACAGGTATATGGATGTCTTCTGCTTATTTTAACAACATTTGCTCAGCCATATTTTGTATAAAATTTGCTTATTCCAAGAACAAAAACAAATTTCGGTAGTTCTGTAAATTTGTTGTGTAATGAAAATATATAAGTAAAAATGTAAATAAACAATTGAATATGGTCTTCTGAGCATAATATGTTAGTTCTCACACTCTTTCTGAGTTCTACATTCGTATATCTTTTCATATGTGCCCTTTTATTGCTCACACTGGACTCTAGCATTTTCATTAAATCCTCTATTTATTGAAAGTGCTTGTCTACTGAAATAATAATTTTCATAATATCAACTATTTTATCGCACATTTATGTTTCACTGTTTGAAATAAAACAAGATATCAGCTACACTTTCCATCATAATATTTCCAATTGTAAAATTAGGAGCCTGATTTTCAATTTCATAATTCTATTGAACTCTTTAGTAATTTATTATCATATAATTTAATGTTTTTTGACATGAATTCCTCATGTGGGGATTATTACTCATAAATAAAAGATGTTATTAAAGGAAAGAAAAATTTCGACACTGGCGGGGTTCGAACCCGCGACCTTCAGGTATACGCCCCCGTCGCTCTGCCAACTGAGCTACAGTGTCAGTTGGCATCCAGCGCGAAATTTCTCTATCCTTTGTTTCTTTTTTACACGTTCAAGTAGTGTTTGCGTTTCCTACCTCCGAATATTTAACTAAACGGGGGCGTATACCCGAAGGTCGCGGGTTCGAACCCCGCCAGTGTCGAAATTTTTCTTTCCTTTAATAACATCTTTTATTTATGAGTAATTTATTATCATGTTTTTATGTATCTGTATTGAGATAAAGGTTAAGATACAGAATCTTTACCCTGGTGAGCCAGGGTAAAGATAGTTAGTTTCTTCATCTATTAATAAATACCAACAATTTGTATCCGATCAACACAACCTAGGTGTCCTATTCTAGTGTGTACCAGTATCAAAAGAACCTGGTAATGCAGTGAACATGTTAGTAAGAGAAGTCTCTTGTCATATTTGTCTAGCCTAAGGCCCTATATACTAAACTAACTAAAATAAATAAAGCTGCTACTGTTTATAGCTGAACACTTAACTTATATGCAAACTTAATTCTATGTTTTTGTTGCAGTTATTAGAAGAATACCTAACGGAAGCAGGACTTCACGCGTTAGATACAGCTGAAAGATCTGAAGGAGATGAGGCTGCCAGTGGATCAGAATTAGTTGCCCCAAACTTTGCAGAACTAGCTCTGCTGTTGCAGCAGTCCGCCTGCATATACGGACGAAAAGTAGATTATTTATATCAACACGTCCTTTCTGTGTCGGATTCACTTCACAATAATACAGTGTAAGTATAACTTTGTTACTATAATATAGACCAATATTCTAACACAACAATATTTTCTAGAGGACAATATCCTACATTAACAAAAGAGACTTAGTCATATAAGACACCACTAAGACAAACTCTTTCACCTACCTTCCTTTAGTCCCCACTATATATACCTAAGAGGGGTAGCTAGAGCTTCAGAAATGGAAAACCCTCTGTTCCTTTTAGTCTTTAGAGAAAAGATTTGTAATATGATGATGATGAGTCTCTAGTCTTAAATAGAACACCCAAAACAAGAATTTTAAAGACTTCAAAAACTACTGTCTCTTATATATGTTTATAAAATTACATTTCAATAAAAATATAAATTCAATTTACAATTTAAATAATTGAACACTAAATTGGTCTCCTAATACTTCTGCTTTACTAATAATAATGATGAAATCATTGTAAATAAGTTAGAAGGTTTTTAAATTATATTTGCGTTAACATGGATTGGGCACTTTCTAAAATCTGTACATTAATGTTTCTTAAAAATTTGCCTAAAGTCTTCATAAGTCTTTCCATTAAAGCTTATAGCACAGATAGTCTTAACAGTGGTTCTTCAAAGCAGGCTAAAAAAATCCACAATTAGCTAATCTTTAAAGGAACTGCCCCTGTTGAGGCCTTGTCTAGGCCTTCTATTGTATGGGGCAAAGGCAGGTCCAATGTAGCATTATATTTATAGATGTGGGTGGGTACTCCAATAACCCAAATTTATGGTTTTTAATACTGCCTTAAATTTTTACTGCATCAAGCTGTTCAAGTAGCTTGTTAGTAAGTTACAGCTTAGCATAACAGCTTGAGCATTTAAACAGCTTCTGTCAACAGTAGCCTATTGTTCAATAGCAGTTTCAAGCTGCTGACAGGTATGCAGTGTATCGGGCCTCTAAATCTATCATATGTACAGTAGATCTAGCACTCGTCAGTCAATACTGTCAGTCACTTAGTATTCATCTATCGAATGTTTTCACAAATTGTATTTGAACAGAGACGAGACCGTCGCGGAGGACACGTTGCAGAGTCCCAGTACGCGGCGGAAACGGAAGGCATCAGAGCACGGGTTCAGTGAGATCGTGGTGGAGGCGGCGGCGGCGGCGCGCGGTGCGGGGGGGGGCAGGCCGCCGCCCACACTGCCCCGACAGTACCTGCAGTTAGAACCGCGACAGCCTTCGTCTGGGGATATCATATTGAGAGACTATTCAGGGGAACCAGTAGGAATGCTGCAAGACTACTACGTGGCCAGGCCGATACGAAATGGCCTGCTGGGAGGCCCGGGCCGGGGCGGCGCAGGCGAAAGACCTAGACCAGCGGAGTTGAGAGAGTTGCAGGACGCCATCACCGCCGCCGCGCCGCCACCCTCGCCTCCGCCGGCATCCCCTTTACTAGATACCAGTTTGAATGAAACTATGCAATCGCCGCAACCCCAAGATATGATGTCGCCCCCGCCTACCGATATGCTGTCGCCCCCTCCTACCGATATGATGTCGCCCCCTCCTACTGAGCTAATGCCGCCCCCCCTCACGGATGCGATGCCGCCCCCGCCCGCCCCCACCGACAAACTGTCAAGGAAACGAAAGAATGAGTGTAAGACAAACGATGTTATCAATATTGAAGATCTCACCGGGGTGGAAATTAAAATGGCACTAAGTATAGGTGAGATTTTTTATAATTATTTGTAAATGTAAGTAATTTTTAGTTGATATAGTTATTATGTGAGTAATTGCATTTTAAATACCGTGTAGTAGCTTAGAATAGTAATAAACATATGCCTGTCTATTTATACCGGCTTATCTTATTAACTATCGTATGTTATTTTACTTCGCTTTGCACTCCATTGACATTGAGAGACCCAGCAGAAAATTAACGCATATAGTTTGTATAAACAACACTTTTAATTTGTAGATACGAAGTATTAACTAAATATGAATAGTGCAGTTTGCTGTGTACCGTCTGCTTAGAATAGCACAACCCCATTTCTTCTCGTGGGTGACACTACACAGCTATGGTGGACCACCACCATACTACCAAGACATATAGACTACCAAGTCTCTAATATGTTTTTAACTGACTTCAAAAAAGAGGTTCTCAGTTTGACTGTTTGTATGTATGTATGTATGTTTGTCCGCGATTATCTCTCGTTTGGCTAAAGGTATTTGAATGCGGTTTTTAATGTTTAAATCTCAATTCTTCCCCAGAGGGCGCAAATAGTCTAAAAAGCGTATGCGAGTTCACGATCCCCGCGCAGTGGGTGTCTGAAATCGTCGCCAAAAGACGCGCCCGGATACTTCGGCTGAGGAACAAGATGAGGCGCCCGCCCGACTGTGGTAACTATTGCTTAGATATTATATGTTTCTTAGGTCCTTAGGGACCATTGGTTTGGTGTGTTGGAGGAGCGAAGTGTTATTTATTTATGTATTTTATTAATTATATTGTGGCGACCTCTCTCGGACACTAGCAACGTCATAAAAAATCCTACATCGCGGTATTGAAATGTTTTTTCTGGCTAAATATAAATACAAAGTATAAGTTGGTACACAGCAGGGCGTACTGGCCAGTATTTATTTATTTATTTATTAGTTCGGAATACTTACAGCTAAATAATAAAACAAGTGTTTACAAATGCAGTTATCGACTATGCCAATAACAAGTATTCGCAAATAAAGAACATAGGGAAGACTTATCAACTAATCTAATAAATATCTTAAAAAGTTTAACAATAATTTTATGAAGTAGCTTTTGCGCTCACATTGGGACTAAAAAAAGTCATTTATTAAGATACGCCTTATCTCTGCGGGTTTTGTGCAAAATAGGTCCAGATCTTTGTGTTCCTTTACCAGCTCATTGAACAATTTACTAGTTCTTAAAAAGAACGAATTTTGACGGTAGTTGGTTCTTGCATGCAAACTCGCCAATGGTTTATTATGTCTAATAGCTAATCTAGTAGGTACGTTAATTTTAATATTCTCCAATAAAGATGAGCAGTCTATATTACCATTAATAATATCTATTAAATATGTGACGTCAGCTATTTTCCTTCTTATAACTAGAGGTAGGAAATGATACCTTTTACATCGGGTCTCGTATCCATGATCGCGTCGCTTACATTTGTACTGTAGGTACCTAAGAAACCTCTTTTGGATAGATTCTATTCTGTTAATATGTACACTATATTGTGGGTTCCATACCACCGAGGCATATTCAAGAATACTACGCACATACGAACAAAATAAGACCTTTATTGGTTTTAAGGTTTTGAACTCTGATGTAGATCGTACAATAAAGCCAAGGGTTTTTAAAGCCTTTTTGATTATATAATCAATATGATGATCATAGGCAATTTTAGTGTCCTGTATAATTCCAAGATCTTTCATTAAATTGGTCTTAGCGAGGGGTTCATGAGATAGACTATAAGTAAAGTTAATAGGTTGCGGCTTCCGGGTAAAAGTAATTGTAAAGCATTTAGATATATTTAAATCGAGTTTATTTCTCGTGCAATATTGTACGAATCTCTCCAGATCGCGTTGAAAGAGTTCACAGTCTATGAAATTCCCGATAGAACTGAAAATTTTGGTATCATCAGCATATAGTAAGAATTTAGAGTGTTCAAAACAGAAATCAATGTCGTTGATAAATATCACGAAGAGCAAAGGACCTAATAAAGAACCCTGTGGAACACCCGACAGAATAGGACGCCAGGTGGACGTGAAACCATTTAATGCAACAGCCTGCGATCGATTTTCGATGTAAGAGGAAAACCATCGGAACAGGTTGCCGTGTATTCCGGCGTATGATAACTTTTCAAGGAGTAGCAAATGATCAATACGATCAAACGCCTTGCTAAAATCAGTAAAAACAGTATCCACCTGCTCACCTAGCTCCATCTTTGAAGATACATAGTCATTAAAAACAAGCAGATTAGACGTAGTGGACCTACGTCTCAGGAATCCGTGTTGTACAGGGGAGAAAAAAGACTGCAGTGACGAGTAAACCTGACGATAAATAATTTTTTCAAAAATTTTTGCGAAAATACAAAGTTTCGATATCGGCCTGTAATTTCTAACATTAGTTTTATCATCACTTTTGTGTACGGGTGTAATAAAAGCAGTATCAGTAGTATCTACTAAAATATATTAACCGCTCGAACGTCGGAGCGTAGATCTGCGTCAAGAATAAAATCTCCTTCGTGTGCCGCGACATAGATCTACGTCTACACTACCTGCAAGCTTTTTTTTCTTGGTTTTCACAGTAAAAAAGCGTTTTAAGGTATAAATTACTGCGGCAAGAGAGAGACAATGAAATAAGGAAGCAGAGACAATAGTCATAGACTTTTTTTGCGCGCGGCGTACGAGCGGTTAAAGAATGCCTGATTGTGGTAACTATTGGTTTTACTAATTATAAGTTACTGAGGAGGTTTGGTATATTGGAGGAGCGAACTGTAATTTATTTATGTATTTTATTAATTATATCACCTTGTACTTCTGTCATATGACCACATTACCGTACACTTATCTGCCATGGGGAATTAGTTTGACATAGGTACTTAAATATACTAGAGGATGTTATACACTGACAACACAGATCAAGTTAGCCCCAAAATGGGATACTAAGTTCATAATTTCTAACTACATATACAAAATGCAAAACTGACTCACTGACTTAAATATTAACGCACAGCGAACTGACACTAAAACTTGCAATAGATGTTAGTGAGCTCTAAAAAAAGTCTTTTTGAAATTATACTTCTAAAGAGATGAAATGGGAGCGCGAAGTATTTTATATTTTTAAAGTGTGGACTACTGCAAACCCAAAAAAGAATTTGCAGATTCGGTTGAGGAAAACATTACTCCATAAAGATATATAAAGGCGAGGGGAGGATTAACTTTTTAATGTTGAGATGTTTATTCTTCAAACACACCTTAAGAAATAGCTATACAAGCAATAATAGCAAATAGCTATACGAAAAGTATCCCGGGAAAGAATATTCCTTAGCCCTTCGAGTGGGAGCCGGCGGCCCTTCTTTTAATTTTCTAGTTTATATAAATAACTGCTGACGTACTGTCATCACCATGTAGGGCTCACAATGAAAACCAGTTCTGATTTTGTGTATATTTATCACAAATCAGAAATTACTGATTGTGGGCCCAATTTAGTGAAACAATTTCCTTAAATTATGTCATTGTCATTGAATACTGTATGTTGTGTGCTAAATAAAAATTATTTTCTTTCTTTCTTTCTTTCTTCTCATATTTTGTGTCGAGTGGTCTCTGAAGGGATTTAGCTGTATGTAATTTTATTGCTTGATATTGAGCATTTTAACCAAAACTTTTTTTTTTTTTTGTGTTTTGAATCTGCAATCAGTCGGTGGACCATAAGCGGATGATTTGAGTGAATTGTCTTGACGTTTAGAGTGTAGCAGAGAATATTGCCTCTGAAACTCTTTCACAAAACATCTTTCCTCTTCAGTCGCCGTACAGAGCGAGAAGTGTCCAGTAGTTGGTTTGCTAGAATATTTGGGTGTGCGACTAGTCGGTCAGTATATTTAGCTTTTAACTCTGTTATTTCTTCAGCCACTGTGGTTATGTTAAGGTAGCTGTGGATCTCATCGTTTCTTGCAAACCAGGGAGCTTTGGCAATTGTTCGCAGGATAGCATTTTGGACCCGTTGCAGGCAAACAATGTTGCTATTGCTAGCTGTACTCCATAACTGAGCACCGTATGTCCAGATTGGCTTTAGTATACTTTTGTATATTAGAAGTTTATTGTCTGTTGACAAAACAGAATTTCTCCCTAATAGCCAATAGAGTGATTTGAACTTAGTATTGATCTCATCTCTTTTCTTTTTAATATGGTTTTTCCAAGTCAATCTTCTGTCCAAGTGGAAGCCAAGGTATTTGACGCAATCAGTATGGGGCAAGGTATCTGAGCCTAGTTTGACCGATGGGCAGTCACCTTGTTTCAGGGTAAAGGTGATATGAGCAGATTTAGAAGCACTTGCCTGTATTCGCCAATTTAACATCCAGGAGTATACCCTATTTAGTTGACTTTGCAGATTGGCACTAGCTTTTGCTGGGTTTGAGTCTGACGATAGCAGAGCAATTTCATCGGCATAAGTAGCCACCGTCACAGCATCTGTTACTGGAAGATCATGGGTGAAGATGTTGTACAGTACGGGACCCAAGACGGACCCTTGGGGAACACCTGCTTCTATGTCGTATAGCTTTGATCTTGCATCACCCTGTTTGACGAAGAATTGACGGTCGGATAGGTAGGATTTAATTATACAAAAATAAGGATGTGGTAGCCGTTCCTTAATCTTGACTAGAAGACCTCGATGCCAGACTTTGTCAAATGCTTGTTGGACATCCAAAAATGCTGCGCTGCAGTAAAGCTTGGCTTCAAAGCATTGGCGAATGGTGTGGTACACTCTATGCATTTGTTCCACTGTAGAGTGAGACTTCCTGAATCCAAACTGATGCGATGGTACAATGTGACACTCTTCCATAGCACAGGATAAACGAGTTAGGAATAGCTTCTCCCACAGTTTGGAAAGAACTGGAGTAAGACTTATAGGTCTAAAAGACGTAGGTTCATGAAGAGGTTTGCCATACTTGTGGATCAGAATTATTTGTGAGATCTTCCATACACGAGGGATATAAAATTCACGAAGTATTGCATTAAACACACTAGCCAGGTACGTTAAGCATTTCCGTGGGAGTTCTTTAAGGACTCTGGGTGTTATAAGATCGTAACCCGGTGCCTTATTTGCATCCATGCGACGTATTTCTTCACCTACTTCTTTAGGTGAAATTGTTCGGAGAGGTGGACATAGTTGAAAATCTCGATTCAATATTTCACCTATTGAAGCAGGTTCTTCATGACTACTGGAGGGATTCGGTTTGAATACAGTAGCGAGATGGGCTGCAAAGACTTCAGCCTTTTCAGAGTCTGTTCTCGCCCAGGAAGATTCAGATCGCAGTGGTGGAAAAGATACTTGAGGTTTGCCAGAGATGTTTGTGGCCTTCCAAAGAGAAAGTTCACCTTTATTTTGAGGAGATAAGTTTGAGAGAAACTTCTTCATTTCCTCTTGAGCCGAGTTTTCAAGGAGGATCTTTAGCTGTTTGGCTGCTTTATTATAGGCAGATTTGTCTTTTGGGTGACGTGATGTTTGCCATACTCTTCGTAATCGTCGTTTTTCCAGTATACTGCTCTTAATGTTGGGTGGCTGCGGAATAGACCCGACTTTGTGAAGATGCGCAGGAGTGTTTTTCCAAGCTGCAACCTGGATGAGGTTGGTCACGTGCATAAATGCATTCTCAATGTCATTAGGCTGTGCTAAAGGAATTTTCAAGTTCAGATTGACGTCTACGTAGTCCCGGAAGCCCTCCCAATCGGTTTTTCTATTGTAAAGCGACTCATTGGGCTCTCTTATCAGTACCGTGGAGCTGAGGGTTAGTATAACTGCGGTATGGTCAGAAGATCCGTCCAAATTTGATTCAACCTTGGTGTAGAGCTGGCTTTTGTTAGGAAGAAGTCTAGCAAATCTGGAAGTTTGTTCGGATCGGTTGGCCAGTAGGTAGGCTCACCGGATGAAATTGGCAAAATTTGGTTTTTATCCAGGGATTTCTTTAGTTCACGGCCTCTAGCCAGAGTAAGTCGCGAGCCCCAAAATGTGTTCTTGGAATTCCAATCACCTCCAGCTACAAATTTATTACCAAGCGTTTCGAAGAATTGGCTAAACATATCCTCTGTTATTTTATGCTTCGGCGGGCAGTAAACAGCGGATAGAGTAACAGAGCCGGCACGGTCTTCTAGCTTTATAGTAGTGGCTTGGATATGTGTAGATATAAAAGGATCCAACAGGGAGTGTTTGAGGGTTGATCTAATTGCAATAGCTGCACCAGCATGAGCCTTGCCATCAGGATGCGAGGTGTGATAAATGTTAAAGCCTCTTAATAGAAAAGATTTGTTTACAGTGGTGTGGGATTCAGATATGAGCACAATATCCAGTTTATTTGTGTTGATGAATGCTTCAAGCTCAAGTATATTTGCCGAGAGCCCATTGATGTTCCAGGTAGCTATTCGTATGTAAGCAGCCATTACGGAGCTATTTTTGTTATCATTGTTGTCAATAGGTTTAAGAGAGTACCTATTTGTTGAATGAGCTGATCTACTTTTTCGTTCTGCTTAATAATTAGTTGCATCATAGTTTTTTGTGTGTTGTCAGTAGGATCATTATTGACGTTTTCTTTTTCATGGGGAGCTCTAGCCGTAGCCTCAGCGTAAGTTTTTTAATAAAGTTAAAAATCTTAACCAAAACTTGTCGCTGTTTTTGTATAGATTAGTGATTAGACAATTTAGCTATTGGTGAAGTTGTTAATACTGTCCTAATTGTAATTCTGAATTATATTTTAACATTATTTGCCGTTATATTAAGCTATTGTTTTATAATTCAGTAGGTATAATTTAATATTGGAACTATGAAATAGGCAAAGATTGATTTGACAGAAACGTCGTAAAATGGTCCGGTCTATGACATTTCTACTGATAGTTAATACAAAGGTAGTGTTTCTATAATAACTAAACACAATATAAATAGTTCATATTACATCGTGAGCTTGCAAAATATTTGCACCCATGCGCCTATCATCATATAAATAAACGTTTCCGTCAGTAGAGTTCGAACCCATTACCTCTGGTCCCAGCTAGCGAACTATTTTATTTATATACCAATTGTATTCGCAATGCAATTAGTTATCATCACTTTAAAGTTAAGCTGAGTAGTACATAATATTATATATCTATACATACGAATGCTCATTATTCGTGTAGACTGGCCTTCTATAAGGTTTATTTACTGCTAATAAGCGTGGCCAACTTAAGTAACCCTTCTTAATGTTGCTAAGCGATAATCTTACCGAATAAATAATCAGTAAAAACAAAATGCCGTGTAGTGCCGGCTTAAAATGTCGCTACCCCTTTCTACCCACGGGTGTCGTAAGAGGCGACTAAGGGTATTGGGACTTTTTATTGGATTTTTGGGCGATGCGGTTGGAGACCCATCACCAAAAACCTTTATTTTACGATCTTTTCCCCACTCAACTTCCAGAAGTGGCTGAGGAATTTACAATTCCTTAGCTCTGGCTACCCCTTCTAGGGAATTATAACCGTGAGTATATGTACGTGGGTACCTTCTCTGGAAACTAGATGGCGCTTGCCATGTGAGTTCAGGAGTATTGGTACCTCTGCCAACCCCTTCGGGGATAAACGGCGTGAACGTTTATGTTATGTTATATGTATGTATCTAAAAACAAAATTGAGTTATTTCCATACATAAAGGACTCAAAATAACATAAGTATATAACTTCAACAGATTTCCAAGGCTTCACAGAAGATCAAAGAAGGATAGCAGAGGCAGACGTGTTAGAATGGAGAAAGTTGCATCCTGAACTGTTCAGTAATGTGCTGACTCGGCTCAGCGACTCAGAGGACGATGGGTTCTTCGAACAGAGCTCGTTGGGGGAGTGTGACACTACCCCTCCGATACCTACCTCGAAGCACGACCACAGCTTGCAGATGGTATGTTATTATCACATCTTTATATTTACGTATGTTAGTTGTGATGTTTGATTGTGATGGGAATTGAAAGTTTTGTAGATATATTTTTAGTAAGTTACATAAATTTGTGATATTACCATTAGGTTGCATCAAAATCTGTACTGTAGCAACTATATTTTATTATCACTAATAAAAAAAGTTATGTTCTAAGCCGGTGCTACACAGTAAACTCTATTTGCACCATAATTGAATGAAACATTGGCACTTAAGGGCCTCCCCGCATTTTGCAGCTATTGCGCTCACTCTTACGTCAAATTTACTGAGAGTGACAGGGACGGAAAAAACGCGCGCGCAGGATAAATGTAGTTTATTTAGTTTTATTGAATAACCATAATGTTTAAATGAAAAGTTAAACATCAAAGTTACAGATCTTAAAGCTACGCGTATAGAGACACATAATGAGTTCACATGTATGTTATGCCAGTAGAGCCTATACGGTTTTTATGAAAACAAAGCATGTTCCAATTCAATTTTTTTCATCATATTTATCAACAAATTATTAAAATGTTAAACATCAAATTTTAACACCATGAACTAATCACCAACATATATTTTATTCATGTCATATCAATATCATCAAATATGACTTTATGGAATTTCCAAGCAATCAATATC
Source organism: Bedellia somnulentella (assembly GCA_963576735.1). NCBI lineage: Eukaryota > Metazoa > Arthropoda > Insecta > Lepidoptera > Bedelliidae > Bedellia > Bedellia somnulentella. The sequence goes on along the minus strand of OY755180.1, from coordinate 19,032,775 downwards.
AACCTATTTTTCCGGGGACGCCCTTAACGACAACGAGTTAATCCTATTAATATTATAAATGTGAAAGTTTAGATGTTTGGCTGTTTGTGTGTTTGAGGCGAAAAGGCTCCTCAAGTCCATAATGTATATGAATGAAATTTGGCAGAATGCAAGATAATGACCCAAATCATCAAATAGGATACTTTTTATCTCAGAAACAGTTGACCAGTAACATATTCACGCCAGATTGAACTAAGAGTACCGGAAAAACGCCTCAAGTTTGTCATAAGCAAATTTGACAGTACAAAGTCTGTCGGGTCAGCTAGTGCGTCTTGTCAGTGTATTCTCCTATTCATAAAATTATGTTAAAATGTGTGTTTGACTCAATACGTAATGAACGCAGAGATTTAGCAGCGGAATCTTATACTATAATTGGAAAATATCATAATATGAAACAATCTGTCATATAATAATATATTTCCAACAGAGCTTAGCAAAATCGTGGGCTCGAGGCGATGAACGTTCTCTGTGTGTCCCGCAACTGTGCGGACGTCTGTTGGCCGCGCTGCCGGACACGCCGGACACGGACGTACCGGACCGGACGTCGGACACGGACACGGATGTCCAGACGTCCGGGACACCGTTCTCGACCGCGCTGAGAACCGCTGCTAAAGATGAACGGGATGTGTCCGCTTTGTTACTGGCGGCGTTGTTTATGGTAATTAGATTTTATATTCATTTAAGAATATTTAGACATTAACAACAACATACATAATCACGGCTATAAATCCCTAGAAGGGGTAGCCAGAGCTAAGGAATTATAAATTCCTCAGCCACTTTTGGAAGTTGCATGGGGGAAAGATGGTAAAATAAAGGTTGTTGGTGATGGGTCTCCAACCGCATCACCCAAAAATCTCTTATAAAGCCCCAATACCGTTAGTCACCTCTCACGTACACCCACCGGAAGAAATGGGGTAGTGCTATTCTAAGCCGACACGGTGTCCTAAGAGACGACTAAGGTTATTGGGCGTTTTAAAGTGGTTTTTGGGCGATGTTATTGGAGACCCATCACCAACAATACTTTATATCTATCATCTTGTCTCCTATGAACTTCCAAATGTGGCTGAGGAGTTTCTAGCTCTGAAACTCTGGCTACCCCTTTTTGGGATTTACGGCCGTGAGTATGTGTATATATAAATAAATAATATGAGAAGTACATCCAATAACAGATTGTCATGGCAAACACAAATGTCACTATTAATGTTGGCAAGTGAAGAGTTTTTATAAACACTAGTACACCGCCTCAGTTTTGCATAAGTTTTAAAAGTATTTTAAAGATACTTGTTTTAGTTACTCCTCACAAAGTTAGCAATCTGCCAGTGTAAGTCCATTCAGAATCAGTCCAGCTGTGTTAAAGATTATTTATACATACATACATATACTCACGCCATTAATTCCCATTGGGGTAGGCAGAGACTATCAATCGCCACTTTGTACGATCCTGGCAAACCTCTCTTGCTTCGTTTACATCCATCAATCTTTTCATACATATTCTTTTATTCTTCATACTTCGGACGCCTGCCTTTTTGAGCACACTTTCATTTTGGTCAAAGTGTGTCTTTCGTGGCCGTCCTCTACTAACATTACCTTCCACATTAGCTCTATAGATACCTTTATTTATTTGGATTACATTTGATTTTGGCACCGCAATATTTTACTAATGTGAAGTATAACTGTATTACTTATGAAGTACTCACTTAATATTGACAAATAATAAAAGCACAAATCTTTTCTTCCAGGCAAACTCAGGCAATGTAGAAATCATCCCCGGACCCCCGCTATCCATGAGCGGGTTCTCATTAAAGGTGGTTAATCGTGACCCCAGTCTGTACAATGCTGCGGCCGCGGCGGACCCCACGCTTGTAATAACGGACCCCACTATTAGTACGAATACTACCCCTGCCACTGCCAACACCAATAGCTGAGATACGGAGCAACCCTCTACGAGTGGGGGCATCCAGTAAGGAATTAGTTTTAATAAGGATTTTATCGTCAATGCAAAGTAAAGAGACCTTTTTGAAAGGTGCGTTTTGAGCATAATCTTAAAGGTTAAAAAATATTTAGTTGGACAGGAAATGAATGAATCTTCACTTTATTGAAAAAGTAATATTTTTTTTTTTTATTACTGCAATTCCAGCCATACAAATGGCGGCGAACCTTACTTTACTATAAAATGGCGTTATAATGCCCTCTATCTATACTTATATTCTTTTTTTATTTAATAATTCCATTTTATGGATATTGATCTCAGTGTAAACCTGTTGTCATTATAGATAAATGAATAGTTAATATACTATGGTTCTGAAAATTATCTTTTCGATATAAGAATCAAAGATCTTTATGTACATTTATTGATCTAATGCAGGTTTACAAGTATTGAATTAAGTTTCTGAATATTAGTTTTAGTATATCAAATCCTATTTCAAAAGGAGTTACTCCTCTCTCTTGGTGCTACTGAGAAAACTAAGCATATATTTATTGCATAATTAAAAAACATTGGGCCATGAATCTACAATGAAAAGGGGTAGTGCTATTCTTAGCGGATACTAAAAATAGATAATGGAATGTTTTGACGATAAAATACTTTTAGCTAAAAAGACTAAAGTACACGTGTTGTGATGTGTGTACGCAATAGACAATCGTGTGAGGAGTTGGAACCAAATATCAGTGTTAGCTGTATGGGCCATATGTGTGTATATATTAGTGAAATCATGGTGAAAGAAATTGTGTTGTGTATTACAATCACACATTGTTATTTGTACAAGGTGTACAATAATTATTTTATTTATTTTATAAATCAAAATATTTAATATCGAGGTATATCACTTATTTTTATTTTAAAAAAACATTTCAAGAAACAAAGTAAAACTTTGGTACTACAATTTGTATTGTGAAAATCTAGGAGCTCCTCAATGCAACTGTTTATCTCATTACTATAAACTTTATGTAATACACTCCTTTATTTATTAAAGCAATCATATATTTTTAATAAAGAACAAGCAATCTGTGATGTGACAGATTTTAACATTTTAAATTATGACATTTGTCATTATAAGGACAGTGGGAAATCACTAGGTTCCAAATCTCAATAATAAAATATAATACTTGTAATTTGCTGAGCTTGTACAAATAACAAGTGTGTGTATGTGTATATACGAAAATGATTTGTATATAAGTATATGTGAATAAGATGTTTATACCAGTGGTATATATGTATGTGTAGTTTATCACAATTAAGTTTCTCATACACACTATGCAATCATTTTAAAACTGACCTCTTTTAGACATTTAATATTTTGACATGGTATCGTTATACTAGTTTCTGTTTTATTCACATACATAAGCACGACTTCTACATTAAAAGAGGGTAGTCAGAGCTTTAAAATCATAGATTTTACACTTTTGGCATAAAATTATATATTTTCAAATATTTTTTTAGTAACAAACTTTTTATCTTATATATGAATAAAACAGTAACTGGTACTAACTAGGAATAAAATAGATAAATAAGAATAATTTGCTACTAATAAGTACAATGTTAGTATAAGTGTGTTTCTGTGATGTTCCGGTAGTATCAAGTACATAATGATATTGCCGGCGTGTAAGTTTATGAACAATGAATATATCATTGTTTAGCTTTCGCACATGTTTTTTCCAACTGCATATTTCAATTAGAGGGAAGTCAGAGTTGTATGCAGTAACTTATTTACAAAGATATATTAACGAAGTTAATGTACTTTGAGTTCTGTACCAGATACAATTTATGTAAATGTTATCAACACTGAATTCTTACCAAACGAAATGCATTGAAATAATACAAAATGAATGCAGTGCACTACAGTTTAAACCATTTTAGTGTTGATTATATGAAAAGATACATGTTTTTTTTCTTCAAGTCATTCCATTTATGAAACTCTTTCATATGTAGTCGCTTGGTTTAAAAGGACATAAACAGAAATTAGCTGCATGAGATCTATTGAAATGTACACAAAAAGATAATAAAAAAAACCGAATTTAAACCAAAAACTACTACCAAATAGATAACGCTCTTTGTTATTTTGTGGAATCATGTTTTTTTTTCAATTTAGGTCACGTGACAGTGTACATTATGAAATATCAAACTAGGTGCAGCAAGTTGACACATGGCTTTATTAATTTCAGTATTATTATTTCTTAAGGCTTTTCTTTATGTCGTCCGTTCCTATTCACCTGAGCAACAATTCTACAAATAGCATTGTATTGACTTTGTTTAAATCTCTAAAAATGTAGGAACTAAGTTATAAAAGCCTCGGAGCGTAGAACAATGTATGTTAGAATCGCCCCAGATCTTTGTTATAATTGTCAGCGCAACATCGTTTATGCAATATCACGTTTAGTTTCATGTAGGTGTGTGTACTTAAAGAGAACATTTAAAACAAAGAAATAGCAAAAACTAAATATTGAGTTTAAGTTTTCATTACTTTGAAATGAACACTTGAAATGGTACTATTCTAACTAACACTAAATAGTTAAGAATAAACAAATGGGGTAAAATTCCTTGAAGTCGACATAACATATTTAAACGAGTCATTCCTTCTAATCGAACCTCGCTATTTTTACGACACGAACATGTAAATAATTTTACATAGTTATTTGCGGAGAGATAACAAAACTCAAACGTGTTCGACATTAATATTTTAATAGTTAATATTATCTAACACGCTTAAATAACTGAAAGTAGCTAAATTTATAAAATTATTACCATTCAACCTGTTATCTAATTAAAGTATGAAATACTTTTGAAACACGAGAACTATGAATTATATCACCTAAAATTCCAACCCATAGTGCATGAAAAATTTGCCATGTTTTTTTATAAATATATTAATGTGAAATATTAAAACAAAAAGTGCAAACGAAATCCATTCTTCATTGGTATGAATCTCGCATACATTTGTATCTTTCATTACTAAAACAAGAAGATAAACAATAGTAGAGTTTATACTGGTACAACTGAATTTATTCTTCCGAGACTAAAATAAACCAGAGATTTAAATAAGAAAGCGTCGAGACAATGCGACCCAGTTCCGTCGCATCACAATGTCAATACGTAATTGTTTACTTGCGAGAGCTCACCTATTGTTACGCTTATCTTTACCCTTTCGCGATTATAACTATACTATATATATCTACACTAGTACTAGTTTTACATAGATGTGTTGTTACCTACCTCAATTATTTGCATCAACATTGTCAGTTAGGTTTTATGAAGGTGTGAAGTTTCCTTTGTGTAAAAGAAACACTTGATTCTAAATTAGTTATAAGAATGCAACGATGTTTTCAAAAAACTTATGTAATAGATATTTGTACTAGGTGTCCGTAAAAACAGGTTCTGGTTAAGGTTGTATAAATACTTTAATGTTATGACTAAATGTGTGTGTAATTGATGTATAGTTTTTTTATGTTTTTGAGAATGATGCAATGTGTATGCCACATTATTGTAGACTGCCACCGCCAAGAAAGCTGATAAGAGAAAGATTTTTTATTAATATCGTGTGTTTACTTTAAGTAATTAATTATTTTAATAAGAATGTTGTAATATATGGAGAATTTATTGTTGGAAAATATAAATATTGTGAAACAAGAACAAGATGCATTGTTTTATTTACGTCGGACGATAAGCGAAACATCTCGAAAATCAGCAAATTATTTGTACTTTGGTTCATACATATACTCACGGCTCTAAATCCCTAAAAAGGGTAGCCAGAGCTAAGGAATTAGAAATTCCTCAGCCACTTTTGGTAGTTGCGTGGGGAAAAGATGGTAAAATAAAGGTTGTTGGCGATGGGTCTCCAACCGCATATCGCCCAAAAATTCCCCTAATACCGTTTGTCTCTTACGTACACCCACCGGAAGAAATGGGGTAGTGCTATTCTAAGCCGACACTACACAGCAAACTGTACTTTGGTTCATACTAACACATTAAATAGATATTTTATGTATTGCACCTACAGAGGCAGTGGTTTTATATGAGCTTTCATGATATTTTGTCATTTAGAGTTAAGCTTACAAATGTTATTCCCCGAATCAACTCCAGATAAATACTAGCTTTTTTAAAACATATTTGAAGTGGTTAACTTCATCGGCATGCAACTTTTGGGCGCACTCCGTAACCGTATTCATAGTACTTTAATACTGACTTACCAGTAATCATATTATTTGTGCTCAGTAACACTCGGCGAGTGAGTGTTTGTTTACGTTTTATTTATTATCTACGAAGTCCGGCACCTGCCGCAGGCATCACAAAGGCAGGTGTCCGAAGTATGAAGAATAAAAGAGCATGAGATTGATGGATGTGAACGAAGCTAGAAAGGTTTGCCAGGATCGTACAAAATGACAATCGATAGAGCCTGCCTAACCCAATGGGAACTAACGGCGTGAGTATATGTATGTATGAAATCCGGCAGTATTCACACGTAACTATTACTTGATGTACAACATATTGTGATCAAAACTAATACCTACAGAGCTATCGCACAACTCTGATGTTACCATCATAGAAGCTTAAATTAACATATTGAAAGGAATAAATAAATATTCAATTAGTTGATCTACGACAAAACACATTTTCCTATAGATATTGTGTAGAGTTGGCTTAGAATAGCCGTAAGTTGTTTCACTTGAGGCTGTGTAGTGGCGGCTTAGAAAAGCACTACCCCATTCCTTCCTATCGGCTAGCGGAGGGTATCGCGGGGCTTTTAAAGTGATTTTTGGGCAATACGGTTGGAGACTCATCACTTTACAACGTTTTACTTACTCAACTTCCAAAAGTGGGTAAGGAATTCCTTATTCCGAAGCTCTGGCTACCCCATCTAGAGATTTATAGACGTAAGTATAAGTATGTAATGTACATTTAGAAAACTGTAAAAAAAATCTTTTTTTGTAATTTATTTTTATGGATTTTGATTAGGATATTCTAATAAACAAACTTGGGAAGATTGCTATTGATGAAAACTTGAATAGTGCCAAATGCGGCTTTTAAAAGGGCTGAAACCTCAGTCTAAGGCTGAAACGAAACGTATTAACTCAAGCAGCGCGCTTGATTTGGTAAAAACTTGACAATGTAAAAGCTTGTTTGTTTATTTTTATTTCGTTTTAGTTGTCATTGTCAGATTGGCTCACGAACGGAAATTGAACGGTATTTTCTTTGAATTTGTAATATTCGCATTTCCAATTGCGTGAAAGAATTAATGTGTTATTTGTAAGCAGCTATCGTTATTTAAATACCTAGCGTTCGTAATACACGGCCAATTTGTGGTCAGTGAAGAAAGCCGTTGCAGACCGATCGGTCGTGCAACTTTAATTTTCTTGTAATTTTAATCAAATTATTGTTTAGTCGAACGGAGTTAAGATGTCGAGAATATCGTTACTTCTGGTGCTGGTGTGTGCCTGCTCAGCCCTGGCACTGGTGAGGTAAGTATCACCCATAAGTGAGGTGGTATAAAGCAAATAAGTATAATGTAGAAAGTTATAAATTGTTTGTGTATCGGCCAGGGTACCGCTCCGGCGTATGAACCCGGTGCGGCAGGCGCTGCGGGAGGCTGGCACGGAGGTGGAGCGGCTGGTGCTGCGCCACTCGGTCGGCGGGCCGGCCCCGGAGCCGCTCTCCAACTATCTAGATGTAAGTATGATTACCTTTTACAGTACCATTTCAATGACGACTCATTATTATTTATTTCATTATAATTGCTTTGTTACTTTTTCAAATACATTGTGATTCATCCAATTTATATCCATAAACAATTAGCAACACACCCTGCAATTTGTAAATAATGATACATATTTCATATTGAATTATTCTTAATGTAGCATATGATTAAATATTGTCTTAGTATTATAAAACGTGAAATGGATTGGAAATATGTTTTCAAACTGTCATTTTAAAATTAGGGAAACTACAAAAGTCTTGACATATTATTGATCAGTTTCTAAGCTAAAACAAAAAGTAAATATTTTGTTTATTAAACAAAGACAAAATAGAAATGCGAGTATCTAACAATTGATCTATCACTATATAATATTAATTTGGCAGTTAATTATGAATATCTTATTGTAGCAAAATTATTGTTTTTTACATTACTGACACAAGTTTATTAAACTTATAACTGAATAAAGTTATAATTTTATTTTATTTTAGTAACAATTGAATGACTTATGCTGCATAAGAATCTGTTTGCAACTTAAAATTGCAACCAAGGGTGATACATTATTAATTTTAGGATTGCTTTAAAGCACTAATTGGTCAATTTTATCTTGACCACCTGGATATTATTTAGCAAAAAGTATTTGGATATAATTCTATCCTCAACCCAGCAGTTAAATAAATTTGTGCCTTTTCCAGTGTCAGAAGTTTTGAATTTTTTATATTTAAACATTGAAATTTATTTTATTACTAGCTGACCTAACAGACTTTGTACTGTCAAATTGGCTTATACAAAACTTTAGGCGGATTTTCCGGTACTCTTTGGTCGATCAGGTAAGGAGGATAAAATATTCAATTTTATTGATCAATTTTTTCTGGGGTAAAAAGTAACTTTATTAGTTAATTTAGGTTGTTATCTAGCATTCTGACAAATTTAATTTATATTCATTGTGTACCTGAGAAGCCTTTTTGCCACAAACACATAAACATCCAAGCATCTAAACTTTCACATTTATAATATCAATAGGATGAACATATGCTTATAGAGCATTTATTTGCAAGATGAATTTCATAATAAAGGAGGATGGGCACAAATGTATGGCACCGGGTCCCAGCACCAATCAGGATGAGTGATATGTCGTTGGAAAGGTTATTTTTGTACAATAAAAATAACAAATGGCCTGTCCTAATTTGCTGCCGTTTTTGAGAAAGATTACTTTAAAAGTTTTTTTTGATAAGACTGTTTTTAGAATGACGCTTCAGCATTGAGATGTTATAAGTATAACATAATTACTATGTTACACCAGAAACATGAATTATCATAATTTCACATAATTAACGAAATCAAGACTTTCAAAAAACTGTACGTCATAATCGGCAGCTCTAACAAGATTTCTCCCATGGTCTTTTTTCTAGTCATGTTCTACACTGACAGGGCTTTAGAATGATATATGATTCAACTTGATTGAGAGACATTCAACATGGGGACCAAAATGCCCAACCTCCTTTCAAACATTCTACAAAAATGAACAACTGATGACTGATCTCAGTTCAAAATCATAATGTAATCAAGTAAACATTATTTAGTCATTTATTCCTTTCATTGTTAGGTTTTAGACCAAGCTGTAGACACAATAAATAACTACCTACCAAAATTAACAACTATAATCTCTAAAAGATACTGCTCATGTCATGACAGATTAATGACCCCAAAACCATTCGAATTTTTGTATTTTTATTATTTAAGTAATCACATTGAGACTTTGAGGGACATTACACCCTGATCTCATTTTACATCAAATAAAATTCATACTAGGTTGTTAATTTTTTTTTGTTTAATAAGTTTAATAGTTTCGGGGTTAATGCCTTCATATAGTTTTAAAGTTTGGCAGACATACCTATTACTATTATTTATTATCTAAATAAATGAATACCACAAGAATAAAAATGCGCTGTGAAAATGATCTTGGATGATCATTGTTCTTACATGATGATAAATGAAACGGAAGATGTGAGAATGAGGCTACTGGGTTGGTGGGGTTGAAAAATATTATAGTGTGTTTAGTTTTCATATATGGTTCTAGTTTATTCTATTAATATTTTTTCTTTCATTTTATACTAGTGGATCTATGATTCTTTTTTTGTTGAAAAGGTAATAATGTTAACTTTTTAAAATAAGGGATGAGTGAGAGCACTATAAACGTAAGAGTAAACAAATATAAGCAGAATGATCCGAACTGCTAAGCTATCAAGAGTTACACGTGTTATTGTGTGTCAACCATAAAATGTAGACATATGCTGTTGCGGAATATTTTTTAGACAATTTCATGTTTAATATTTCCGTCATACGGGATTTCTAAGTAAATTTAACCATTAAAGCTGCACACGCGACAGAAGCGCAAAAAATGGAGTAACTTCTTCCGTTTTCCCAAAATTCCCTTTCACTACTTTGATGAAAAGTATACTATAACCTGCCCAGGACTATGAAAAATAATTGTACCAAGTTTCGTTAAAATCCGTCGAGTAGTTTTTGTTTCCATAAGGAACATACAAACCGACAGACAGACAGACAAAAATTTTACTGATTGCATTTTTGGCATCAGTATCGATCACTAATCACCCCCTGATAGTTATTTTGAAAATATATTTCATGTACAGAATTGACCTCTCTACAGATTTATTATAAGTATATAGATAAGTCTTGTAATATTTTTACTATGTTTATTTTGTTGGGTAAACACCCTTTAGTTATTACATCAAGTCCTATTTATGAATCTATGCTTGCTTTTTTTTATCTTTTCATATAGTGGAATAATGTTTTTTGGCATATCAAATTTTTTTGTTGTTGTGTAGTGTAGGCTTCGAAATGCATTTACCCATTACTTCCTCCAGGTGTCTTAAGAGGGGGCTTAGGATATTCTGGCATTTTAAGTGATTTTTGGACGATGATGTGGGCTAATACTTATCATCAAGCTTCTTTTATTTTAAAACCTTGAGTGTTCTTCAGTCATGTTTGGAACTTTAGTGGACAACCACTTAACTTTCAATCAGGATTGAAGATCTTGCTGAAGCTCTGCCTACCCATTTTTAAGATTTGACCAATTAACACAAGAATCTTCCCATTGCGGTATGTGTCGCGAGCAAGTAGTAGTTAGTCGTGTGATAGCAATGACCGATAGCGCGGACCGGGCGGAGGTTATCAGCTCAAGTAAACACAACAGCCATACCACACATGTGCCCGGATTTATTGACAATAACAATCATGCGAATGCTAATATCAACGTGATTTAATGATCACTTGTGAAAAACGCAAAATCTTTCGGTAAAAATGTAACTATTCTAATAGTGAATAATTGAATATCGCCAATAAAACCCCATTAAGTACTGTAAAACTGGACACAAAATCAAATTATGTATATCAAAGTAAATATTGTCCAGTCGGTCCACAGGCCAGTCACCTCAGCCCCAATGTCAAGCGCCAGACAGACACATTATCTCATTTATCAGGTCCTGCGACCGACCAATATGTGAATTGTTTGTCTGATTATTCTGCACATGATTTGATGTAACTTACCGTACCCTCTGGCTGATGTACTTTGTATTAACATGACTTGTTCCGTGGGTATTAGAGCTTATACTTACTTATACTCACGCCCTTTATACCCATTGGCGTCAGAGACTATCGATCGCCATACTGCACGAGCTCGACAAATCTCTCTTGTTTCGCTCAGAGCATATATATTATTGTGTTATACATTTACATACGTAATAATTACATTTGCTTTGAATTTACAAGGTTTACTTGATCACTTTTTGTTATTCCCCTGAAAAAAAGGGTTAAATCAATAAAAATAAACGTTAATACAAATAAATTCATATGAAATAAATCTTTTCATAACTTTTAATCTAATAAATAGCTTTATATCATAGTCGTTTTATTTGACACAAAAATGCAAGGAAATAATAACAAAAATAAAACTGAATACATTGTAATGGTCGAATATGTTATATTATGAAAAGACATGTATAAAATAACTATAATTTCAAATGGAAGTAGTAGAAATATTTAGATTGGAGCGAAATATTAATTGACAATACTAAGATGTAATTAGAAGAACACAAAACGATCTTTGTTTGTTTGCAACACAATTACAACACCAGATGTTTCTTTTACAAAATAACATAACATAACATAAACGTTCACGCCGTTTTATCCCCGGAGGGTTTGGCAGAGGTACCAATACTCCTGAACTCACATGGCAAGCGCCATCTAGTTTCCAGAGAAGGTACCCACGTTTTGCTTAGACAGTGTACTCACGTGATAGGGGGCAGGCCTATCGCCGTTTTGTACGAATACACTGTCACATGACTAAGTACAACTCAGCCATGTGGGTTTCCTCACGATGTTTTCCCTCACCGTTAGCAACCATGATAAATTAACCACACATATGACTTTAGAAAAGACAAATTGGTGTAGGCCCGTCCCAGGATTGGAACTCACGCCCTTCTGTTTTTCCGGCGGGTGTTCTACCCACTGGACTATCATGTCGCAAAACTGGGTAGTAATAATGTAATTTCGTTAAATGAGACGCGATGACCAGTGGTTGAGAGACCTGCATCTGCATCTGCATTTGTTAGAACCCCGCGGCTCTTATTTTTTAAGTTTTTACGTCTTATCCTTAAGGCTCACTTGATATATGTGCTACGTCCGTAATTTGTCTTGACGTCCACATTTCCATCTCCAGGCTCAGTACTACGGGCCGCTGACCATCGGCTCGCCGCCGCAGTCGTTCAAGGTGGTGTTCGACACCGGCTCCTCCAACCTCTGGGTGCCCTCCAAGAAGTGCCACTTCACCAACATTGCTTGCAGTCAGTATATAACAACACTACACACCTTTCATGAACTTAGCTATGTCAGTATCTCACAACACTACATACCTTACATACACTTAGTGATCCCACTTCTGAAATTGAAGCTCGTTGTTGGAATGCCTTCATTGTTCGGTGTATTTCATGTAAATGTATTGTCGTGACACTTACCTTCAAATAGTTGTGTAGTGGCTTAGAATCTACCCTTGGTGTTCGTGAGAGGCGACTAAGAGGCATAGTTAAGGGATATTTGGGCGATGCTGTTCGAGACCCATCACCAACAACCTTTGTTTTACCAACATTCCCCACTCAACTTCCAAAAGTGACTGTGTTTTTTTTCCAAAGCTCTGGCTACCCCTTCTTGAGATTTATAACCGTGAATATATGAAGCATTTCATTGAATTGCAAAATGATAGTATTATGCACTGCAATAGCCACCTCGTGGCCTATTTCTCTAAAAACACAATATCACATAATTTAACGACACATAAATAAGGTAATAAAATGGCAGTACAATAAAGAATGATAAATAAGTTATCCGTCTTTCTTGTACCACTAGTGGCACATTCGAAGCTATTTGGATTTTATAAATCATAGTAGGGAAACAAGCGAATATAACTATACATCCGTTTATAATAAAGGTTAACATTTCATGCACTTGTAAGTGGCCTATGACACACTCGTATGATAAAGTTGACTACTTTGTCTCCAGCTATAAGTGTGTGTAGATCTAACGTCGATGGATCTTTGGTATGAGATTATAAATACTTAGTTATACGCCATTTATAATCATATTTATATAACGAGCCATTACCAACGCAAACGTAGACATACATATACTCACTATAAATCCCTTGAAGGGGTAGCCAGAGCTAGGAAATTAAAAATTCCTCAGCCACTTTTGAAAGTTGCGTGGGGAAAAGATGGTAAAATAAAGGTTGTTGGTGATGGGTGTCCAACGGCATCGCCCAAAAACCCCTTAAAAGCCCCAAATACCGTTAGTCGCCTCTTACGAACACCCACCGGAAGAAATGGGGTAGTGCTATTCTAAGCCGGCACTACACAGCAAACGTAGAATAATCACAAAAAAACTTTATTATTAATTTTATCCCCACTCAACTTCGAAAAGTGGCTGAGGAATTTCTAATTCTTCAGAATTAGAAATCAGAGCTTCAGCTCTGGCTACCTCTTTTTAGGATTTATAGTCGTGAGTATATGTATGTGTGTATGAGTATATGTATGTGTGTATGAGCTTTGTTAACATAGAAATCAAAAGTAAATAGAAGACGAATAAAATATTGTTAGTCGTCCACATCTCCCGTGAACCCATTATAAATCGCAGGACCTTTTGTCGTTCTTACTCACCAGGTACACATAGTTTTGTGCTTTTGTGAACCGATATCACACGACACTTTCGCACTTTATTTTTCGAATATCAAGAATTTCTTTAATCACTGCTTCACGCCTTATCAAATGATGAATGATGTTTGCTGTCTTCAGCATTCCTAAGTAGTGTAGCTTTTTGATTGTCAAAGGATTTTCACGGTCAGTTCTAAAATTCCGAAGATTTGCCCTTACCAACAAACTTATATTAGTATAGATTTTCTTGCTACTCAAAGTTTAATATGAAGCATTTTTTAAATGTAAGTAATAATTATAGATTCATAGTTTACTGGTCATTATATCACTTTCTAGGAATACAATCTAGCCTAAACATCTCTTCCTGCCTGTTTTATATTGTACATAAAATCCAATGGTTAATAAATAAAGAAAAAATTCGACACAGGCGGGAATCGAACCAGCGACCTCGGGTATTCTATACGCCCCCGTTCCGATTCCCGCCTGTGTCGAAATTTTTCTTTCCTTTATTTATTATTAATAATCCCCACATGAGGTTTTCGTTAACAAAAAGATTTAAATCCAATGGTTATTCCAGTGCTCCACAATAAATACGACAGCTCCAAGTCTTCCTCGTACCGCAAGAACGGCACCCCGTTCGCCATCCAGTACGGCTCGGGCAGCCTGTCCGGCTTCCTCAGCCAGGACGTCGTCAGCGTGGGCGGCGTCGCCGTGCCCGATCAGGTATCAAAAAAAAAGTCAAAAAGTTTATTTTTCAAAATTAAATCATTTTTTGAACTTATTTTTTTTAAATTTATCATTATTCCGTTGCTTCGGAAGCAAGTATACACTTGGTGCTCGCGGGAAACCTGGAAGAAAAACATAATATCGTCCGTAGCTCTTCTAACTGCTTCCAAAACATATTAGTCTAAACAAATTTCTAACACTTAATAGTTATTGAAACCAACGGCACCGGTCGTTGGATGTATACTTAACATTGTTCGGATTATCGATTTGCGCAAGCGAGACAGGAATAAATTGTAATAGGGGTTAGAAGAGATATGTACGGTATTATTGTTGTCGATTTGAAAAGTTGACCCTTCTGACTAAAAGGAGTGCTATATTTCATGATTGGCATTGCATTCGAGCGAGAAAAAGTGTGATTCGTGAAAGTGGCGGTATGAAGGATGATTTTGTAAAAAATTAAAGATTGTTAAGATAGTTTGGTTATATGGAGAGGACAGATGAAAGTAAATTGGTGGAACATATATTATAGAGTGAATGTGGATCATATTAATAGCAGACGACCACAGAAAACATTAGGAGCAAATAGAGTATGTGCTCAAAAGTCAGATGTCCGTAGTCTGAAAAATAAAAGGCCGTGTAGGAAAATATTGATGAATATAGACAAGAGTCTAGAGGTTTTCCAGTATCGTACAAAATGGCGCCCGATAGCCTAAATGGGAGCTAGTGTTGTGACGGCATGTATCTTATGAATTGATTAAAACCATTATACTGATTAATTATGGATAGCTTGTACGAATAGATATTATATTAGAGTTATATCGTGAATATCTGTATTGTACTCTGATCTTCTTATGTACTTCCTATTATTCTATAACCAATAATTATTATTTGTGTTTGCCGCTATATGTAGATTACATACACATATCCACGACTACGAATCCCAAATAGGGGTAGCCAAGCCAGAGCCGCAGAATTAACAATTACTTACATACATTACATACTTTTGAAAATTAAATGGGGAAAAGATAGTGAAAGTAGTGTATTTAGAAATGGTCCTTAATAAATAAATAAGCTGTGTAGGACGGTTTAGAATACCACTATCCCATTTCCCCATCATCAACAACCTTTTATTTTACAATTCTGTCCCCGTCCCCACCTGAATTTCAAAGTGGACAGAGCATTTCGTATTCTGCAGCTCTGCCTAACTCTGTTTGTGATTTATAGCCTTAAGAATATGCATGTTTGAGGTGTGTATGTATGATTTTACCCTATTTTCCTAGCTTTCATCGGTGAAACGTTTTCACATTGACGAACAACCGAGTAATAAATTCCCCCAGATATTCGCGGAAGCCATATCGGAACCAGGCCTAGTGTTCGTGGCGGCCAAGTTCGACGGCATCCTCGGCATGGCGTTCAGCGACATCTCGGTGGACCGCGTGCCCACCGTGTTCGACAACATGGTGCGCCAGCGACTGGTGCAGCAGCCTGTCTTCTCTTTCTATCTTAACAGGTAATACTAAATAGGAACAATAAAAGAGCATGTATGAGAAGAATGATGAATGTAACAGATGCAAAAGAGACTTACTTTAAATAGCTGCATCGCTCAAAAATCCCTTCAAACGTCCTAATACTCTTAGGAACCTCATACGAAAAGCCACGAGAACAAATCTCTATCGCTGTCCTCATAACACGTTTAACAAATACCTCTACCCACGTTTCACTAAAAACTGCAAAAATAGTATTAGCAGTCAAAAATCGACTTAATTTTGCTACCCCGCAGAGACTTGTCCTTCAACCTTTCCCAAAAATCCAAAAAAATATAAATTAATATTCCCCTCCCCCCTCCCCCAGAGACCCCAACGCGTCCCAGGGCGGCGAGCTGATCCTGGGCGGCTCGGACCCCGCCCACTACCGCGGCAACTTCACGTACGTGCCGCTCAGCAAGGCCGCATATTGGCAATTCACTGTCCAAGATATCACGCTCAAGGGAGAGACCCTTTGCAAGGTATGACAACATCAAAATCAATTAGACGACCTCCGTGGTCGAGTGGATAGCTGACTAGTTTCTCGGTCCGGAGGTTGCGGGTTCGATCCCCGCTGAGAGTAGCATTTGTATGATGAACATAAATTGTTTCTTAGTCTTGGGTATTATTTATATGTGTATTATATAATATTAAATACTCATTTACGTTCCCATCAGCAAGGCCGCATACTGGCAATTTACTGTGGACTAGTAGTCTTTGCGAAAGGGTGTTTAGAGAGATGAGATTTTATTGTTAGGTTAGGTTATTTAATGTATAGTTTTTCAAGGGATAGTTACTGTATTTCAACTTTTTTGTTTGTACGAAAGAATATTTAAATATTCAAGACGACGACGTGATACCTCAGTGGATAGAACACCGCTTATCGTGCAATCGACTAATGTTCTAATCACGGGTTGGGCCTACACCCTTTTGTTTTTTCTAAAGGCATATGTGTCGTTAATTTACCATCGTTGTTAACGATGCGGGAAAACATCGTGAAAAAACCAACATTGGCTAAGTCGTACTTAGTCATGTGACAGTGAATTTTTACAAAACTCCCTATCACGTGAGTACAATGGCCAAGCAAAACGTGGGTACTGTAAACATCAAGGCGCATTGTCACGTGATGTTCAAAACATTAAAACGCTGCTTCATTGTGTTGCATATTCTTACCAAGTATTTTTTCTTGCAAACGGTATTACAGAACTGTAATCTTAATAACCCCCCCCCAGAGCTGCCAGGCCATCGCGGACACGGGCACGTCTCTGATCGCGGGCCCGCCGGCCGCCGTGGCCAAGCTCAACGCGCTGATCGGCGCCACGCCGCTCGCCGCCGGCCAGTTCGCCGTGGACTGCGCCGCCGTACCCACTCTGCCCACCGTGGAGATCAACATCGGTGGACAGCTGTTCCCCTTGACTGGAGAGGATTACATACTTAAGGTAGGGTTTTTACTGAACTTTGTGAATGACACCAGTAGAGCAAGCACGAGCCGTGTCGAAACTAGTTATCGCGTGGGATAAAGCAGCCATCTCTTACACACTTAGTTAGAATCGTATACTGCCATCTCGTTCTAACCGTTATCTTGTCGATAAAATAGCGATCGTGCTTGCCCTTCAGGTGTAAATATCATATTGCCTCGCCACTCCCAGCTACAATATCCACGTCCATTCCAGATCTCGACCCTGGGCAAGACCATCTGCATGTCCGGGTTCATGGGCGTGGACATCCCCCCCCCGGCCGGCCCGCTGTGGATCCTGGGGGACGTGTTCATCGGCAAGTACTACACCGAGTTCGACGTCGGCAACAAGAGACTCGGGTTCGCGCCCGCCAAATAGATGTCATAGGGTTGGAGGAATGTTTAGACCGGGTTTTAGTTTGTCGAACTTCAGAAAATGTAAAAGACATTTGTTTGGCGAAATAACACACACACACACACACACACAAAAACAGAATGACATATAATACAAAACAGAAAAATAAAAAAAAATAGGTTTTTTTTTAATGAAAATTGCCAAAAGGGTGTCGTCTCAGCATGTGTGCCTGGAACGTAACGCAAGTTACTCTGATAGCTACATAGAGAACTTAACTAAATAGAGAAGAATGAAATAATGTCGCTATCAGAATCAGTTCAGTATAATGCCACTGACTTAGCGAAGCAAATGTTTACCAACCTAAATCAGAACATTGAGTCAATCAAAGATGTAAGCGTAGTTTTTAGCAGAAGTAATTTTTAAAAAGCAAATTTTTACTTAACTATTTTGGTTTCCGGTTTATTTACTTATGTTTTCTATGAATAGCTATGACTTTTATTGAAGTTT
This sequence comes from Bedellia somnulentella, assembly GCA_963576735.1. Classification (NCBI taxonomy): domain Eukaryota; kingdom Metazoa; phylum Arthropoda; class Insecta; order Lepidoptera; family Bedelliidae; genus Bedellia; species Bedellia somnulentella. The sequence goes on along the minus strand of OY755180.1, from coordinate 19,014,260 downwards.
GTATTTAATCGGGATCCATGGTCAAAGTAATTTTCATGTTTATTTGGATTTATAAAAACGCGGATTTAAGCATTGTTTCACTCTTACTCTCTCTCTCTCAGCCTATTCAACATGTTTACATTGTTTACATTTATGAATATCTTTTCTCTAATGCTTTGTGATAAATTAGTTTCTGTAACTACCTACATTTTCCTATTGTTTTGTATTGATTCAAACATTTATATATTTTTATTGATACAAGTCAATACTTGAGATCTATAGTTACTAGACAGAGATTGTTTTAATTCCATTTTTATATAAGGCTTTTATAAGCATTAGATGTTTTGTTCGAAACTAGGCTAACGTAGTTGTAGCTAGCGATATTGTTTTTCAGATTAAATAAACGTTTGTGATTTCCGTACTTGTTTTATTTGGGTAAAGGGGTTTGAAATAATAAGAATATAAAATAAACGTTCACGCCGTTTATCCCTGAAGGGTTTGCCAGAAGTACCAATACTTATGAACAACATGACAGCGCCACCTAGTGTCCAAAGTAGGTACCCACGTTTTGCTTAGACCACAAACTATATAGATATTACTACGTGCTTAGACAGTGTACACACGTGATAGGGGGCAGGCCTATCACCGTTTGGTACGAATAAACTGTCACATGGCTAAGTAGGCAGGCCTATCACCGTTTGGTACGAATAAACTGTCACATGGCTAAGTATAACTCGGCCCTCCGGTTTTCCCTCACAATTATGATAAATTAACCACATATGACTTTAGAAAAGACAGATTGGTGTAGGCCCGACCCGAGATTTGATCTCACGCTTGTTTGTTTACAGGCGGGTGTTCTACCCATTGGACTATCATGTCGCGCTCGTTCAAGTCCACGCTATACGAATTGTGTTCAGCTCGTGCTCCTTTTCAAAATGCTATACTCACGCCATTATTTCCTATTTGGGGTAGGCAGATACTATCAATCGCCACTTTGTACGGTCCTGGCAAACCTCTCTAGCTTCGTTTACATCCAGCAATCTTTTCATACATGCTCTTCTATTCTTTACACTTTACATATTCAAAATTGTCATGATAATGTCTCCCTAGCGGTGATAGGATATGGACATTGTTTCTATAAAGCACGACGACGTATCAAAAAGTAAGGACGATAATGGACATCAAACTATGTGGGAACAGAAAAGATATACTGACCAGTACACCCTGCTGTGTACCGACTTATTATTTGTATTTAGTTAAAAAAATAATCCAATACCGCTATGTAGGATTTTTATGACGCTGCTAGTGTACGAGTGAGGTCGCCACAGAGGACTTAGTAAGACTTGGAGACTACTTTGATGTTGATTCCTGTCGAAGCAGTACGTGTGGGTACTCGGAACACCAGGTGACACAGTTTAAATGTATACGAGAAAGTAGGGATTGAGGGAATGCACTGTCACTAGTTTGGTTTGTTGATCTCTTTCGATAAACTAGGTACTTACGGTCGGTAAAAATGAAACCTACTTTTCTTAAATTCGCAGAGCTATTTTTTATGTATGTTTTAAACGATATTACAGAATTATATGTATGATAGTACAGAACCCTTCGTGTGCGAGCCGACTCGCACTTGGCTGGATTTTATTTTTAATACACTTTATACGTCCAAAACTTCGCCTTTTATTATAAAATAAAAATTATGATAAATTTATATTTTACGGAGTGTTACGTACGCTTTAAAACCATTATATAATATTAAATATATGTTGTATAAAATCCAATGTATTACTTATGTGATATCCTATTAGTAATAAATACCATAAAACAATGTGAATTTTAACGTGGATACTCATCGTCATGGCGATCTTAAAAGGGTATCTGGGAGTCTGTTAGACCAATGAAACTGGTCTGGCAGCTTACGAAATAGTTCCCTGAGCATCATATATAAATTTCAGGACTTAGAATATAAGTAAAGTTACTTAATATTTTCGCGAGCAAGGATTACGGCCTATCAGAAATGTCTGGCGATGTGGATTTTTACGGCTATTCCCAGTAGTCTTACTCGATAGTCTTACCAGTAGGACTATTGGGATTTTTTGTCCCAATAGACTTACTAGTAAGACTACTAGGAAAAAAAACCCATTAGTCAACGGATCAAAACTCTTTGGTAGGTACATCTAAATGGTCCAACTTTTATGTAGACTAAATAAGATGAAATAGACATACCTCCTTAGTTACTTCAAATGTATGATTAAAAGAATTAATAGATTTGCTGTGTAGTGTCGGCTTAGAATAGCACTACCTTATTTCTTCCGGTGGGTGTACGTAAGAGGCGACTAACGGTATTGGGGCTTTTTAAGGGATTTTTGGGCGATGCGGTTGGAGACCCATCACCTTTATTTTACCATCTTTTCCCCACGCAACTTCCAAAAGTGGCTGAGGAATTTCTTATTCGTTAGCTCTGGATACCCCTTCTAGGGATTTATAGCCGTGAGTATATGTATGTAGATTAAATTGGCTGATTCCCTGTTCCAAGATATTTTATCAAGGTGTATTTTCCTTGAAGTAAATAAATTCAAAACACAGACTGGTTCGGTATCTCTAGGGGTGTCCGACAGGGATGTGTAGCTTCTCCGTGGCTCTTCAACTTGTTCATGGATGACTGTTTAACAGAGTTACGTGAAAGTGATTATGGATTGAGAATGGGTGGATTCATCATTAAATGCCTCTTATATGCCGACGATCAAGTGCTACTTGCATCATCGGTGGAAGAGCTGCAAGAGATGATGAATATTGCATGTGCGTCTTTTGAAAAAAAGGGAATGAGGGTGAATGTGGATAAAACAAAAACTATGGTTTTTGAGAGAGAGGTGAATATGACCGAATGCGTGATTGAGATTAATGGTAAGAAAGTGGAACAAGTGAAAGAGTTTGTATATTTGGGAAGTCTGTTTACTAGGGATGGAAAGTGTGATGAAGATATCGAGAAAGAGTGAAAAAGGGTAATGCGGTAAATGGAGCACTGGATAGTCTAATGTCTAGTCAGTCGGTGTCTGAAAAGGCTCGAATGGCTGTGCATGATGCTGTCCTCGTTCCTACGCTTATGTATGGCAGTGAATGTTGGGTGTGGCAGAAGAAGCATGAAAGTAGAGTGAATGCAGTAGAAATGAGATCCCTCAGAAAAGTGTGTAATGTAAGGTTATGTGATCGTGTGAGGAATGATGTGATTCGTGAAAGGTGTGGTGTAAAAGATGATATTGTAAGAAAGATAGAAAAAGGAATGTTGAGATGGTTTGGGCACATAGAGAGGATGGATGTGGAAGGTAATGTTAGTAGAGGACGACCTCGGAGGACACATTTAGATCAAATAGAAAATGTGCTCAAAAAGGCAGGTGTCCGAAGTATGAAGAATAAAAGAGCATGTATGAAAAGATTGATGGATGTGAATGAAGCTAGAGAGGTTTGCCAGGATCGTACAAAGTGGCGATCGATAGTCTCTGCCTACCCCAATGGGAACTAACGGCGTGAGAATATGTATGTATGTAAATAAATTCGATATATATGGTAATGTGTTTGTTGTAATATATTTTCGGCCACAACGCAGTCCTCAGGAAGTAAAATAACTTTAACAAAGTACCAGGGTATCATAAATATAAAAGCAGCATATATAAAAATGCTAACTGTTTTTAAACAAAAATATCTGTTGGGGTTTCTACAAACAAATAAATAATAACTTTAAAATTATATTATCATCAGCCAATAGACATCCACAGGGGGCCATAGGGTTCCCCCAAAGATCTCCACAACGACTGGGTCTGTGCTGCCCTCGACCATCGGCTTCCCGCGACCTTGACCAAGTCCTCGGTACACCTTGTGGAAGGACTAAGCAAACTGTAAATACTGTCTTACTAATGTGATTCATTAAAAAGTCGCGCCGACCGCCGAACATAGAGACAGACAGACACAAAAATAGGTGCGATAATTAAAAAGTGGAAAAATATTAGTACGGATTTTCGCATTAAAGGGCGTTTATAAGTCAAAACAATTTGTAACTTATGCGCTCCTGGTATTTCAATTGAAAGTTTAATGTATCTACATTTTGTTATTATTTATAAAACCTTTATCTCAATTATCCTAATGTATAGACAAAAGCGTGTCTAAAAATAGATATTTCATGTTAATAAATCAGCAAAAGTGAATATTACCATCAAGTGTATGCAATTAGGTCCTGTCTATGTCGAATAGTTACAAGGCCTATGCTTTAAAAAAATATGGTCAGTAAGACTAATGGGGAAAATATGACATAGACAAAGTCTTACTTTCGGTAAGACTCTTGGGAAAAAAGTTCCTATTAGTTCTACTGGTAAGACTACTGGGAATAGCCGGATTTTTAGTTTATGTAATATCCTTTAAAACATACATAAAAATTAGCTCTGAGATTTTAAGAATAGTAGGTTTAATTTTCACCGACCGTAAGTACCTAGTTCCTCGAAAGGGACCAACAAACCAAACTAGTGAGTCTGCATTCCCTCACAGTACCTACTAACACTACTTTCTCGTATGCATTTCAACTCTGAGAAAATAAGTAAAGGCTGGCGGCCCTGGGATCTTACTCTATTATATTGTGAATTCCTATTTCTCTAACGCTTAGTGATAATTTATAGTTTCTGTATTTATATATTTCCTATTGTTTTGTATTGATTTAAATATTAATACTTTTCTTATTGACTTACTCAAAACTTGTGATGCATTTACTAGGCAGATTGTTTTAATTCCACTTGAATATATGTTTTTGCTAATAGATGTTTTTCTTTCGAAACTAGGCTATCGTAGTTGTAGCTAGCGATATTATTTTTCAGATTCAATAAACCTTTGTGATTTCCATACTTGTACTTGGGGAAAGGGGGTATGAAATAATAAGAGATTATAAAATTAAAAATATTGCAAAATGCTATATTATTTTATTAATTTGTTATCTACAGTTGGAGGCGGGGCTCCGTCTTACAATAGTTAAATAATGATCACTTAGAAGCTAGTGTACTAGGCCAGGCCCAGTTTGTGTTTCTTGCGAACTTTCTTGACGTACGCTTCCACCAGCGCTTGGATCTTGGTGGGGTTGATCTCGCCGCTCTTGTTGTGGCAAATCTGGAAAATATTTATAAAATTTTACATACATACATATACTCACGGCTATAAATCCCTTGACGGGGTAGCCAGAGCTTTGGAATGAGAAATTCCTCAGCCACTTTCGGAAGTTGAATAGGGAGAAGATGGTTTAAATAAATGTTTTTGGTGACGGGTCTCCAACCACATCGCCCAAAATCACTTAAAAAGCCCCTATACCCTTAGTCGCCTCTTATGATCACCCACGGGTAGGAATGGGGTAGTGTTATTCCAAGTACTACACGGCAAAAATTTAGTACAGGATTATATAGGAAGGGTGATAGGGATTTGAAATGTACGAGATTATATCACTAAGGAACGGGACAGGATACTATTTGAAAAAACGATTGAAATTGGTTAATAGTAGATACAGAGAACTTAACGACAAATGTGTCACACATCTTAATAATAAAATATCCCGGCTATAAATCCCAAAAAGGGTAGTCTGAAGGATTCAGCTATGGCAATTTCTTAGCCACTTTCAGAAGGTAAGGGGAAAAGAGTGAATATTGATGTGGAATAAAGTATTTGGTAATGGGTCTCCGGTCACAACATTTAAGTATTTGTAGGAATGATAAAATTTAAGATTACATGCGAAATGCAGTGCTAGATTCTAATCATTTCTGACTCAATAATGTAGAAATTTCGGACCTTTTATATGAAGCACCGATCTCCGCAAGTCTTTTTTTTATAAACAAATTTTAACATATTTTTTTATTAGTTAGTTATCCTTTGATAGAAGAGGTAAGATGATAGATAGTAGAGATAGAGGCATGCCTCGCTGCTTATCAGACAAAAGGGGTCGGCTTACTGAATGTTTAAAACTAAAATTCTGAGATTACCAAAACATCTTAATATTGCCATAGAAGTTTTGGTGACCATTTTCATCAGATTATTGCCAATTACTTGGTGCTGTGTGTGTGTATGTATGTGTATACCTTAGGCACTGCCCTCCTCAATATATCCTTGTACTCGTCCTTGCTGAGCCTCCTCCGGCTGTAGTGCGGTTTCAGCACCAACTTCACTTCCTCCACCACGCGCTCCTGGCGGTTCAGCTTCTTCAGGAACTGAGGGGAATATCAGTCAGTCACGTCGGGCATGTAGAGAATGGTAGTAAATTGGAAAACAGATTTATAGAACCAGCTTATTGAGGAACTGAGGACATTATCAGGCAGTCACATTGGGCATATGGAGAATGGATGATAGCAAATTGGTAAAAGAGATTTATAGAACTAGCTCCTTGAGGAAGTAAAGGGGGGGGGGGGTTATCAGTAAGTTACATTGGGCATATAGAGAATGGTTGATAGCAGATTGGTAAAAGAGATTTGTAGAACCAGCTTCTTGAGGAACTGAAGCGAGGATTAGCAGTGAATCACATTGGGCATATAGCGGATGGTTGATGGCAAATAGTTTAAATTCTCAGGGGGGGAGGGGAGCACTGACATGGCTTTAGGTCAGAGAGCAGAAATAAATATGTGTAACAAGAAAATTAATACTATCTCGTCTTTGGTACTTGGTTAATAGAGAACTTAAAACGCGAACGCTCTTGTATTTATCAAAAAACTGTTGAAGGGTCCCAAATATGTGAGGTAGTATTTACACCTTTGTAATGAGTTGTGAGATTAATCATGTGCCTGCTGCATTTGGGGCAATCTCAAAAAACATTTATAATAATACAAAACGGGATAGCCAGTGTTCCATAAAATAAATTATTGGCAGTAGAAATGAAATATGAAGAGAATATAAAATAAAACAGAACAACGGCATTATTGGCATTATTAACGGCATTATTGCATTATTGGCAAGCTAAAACTATTATGAACTTATAATATAATTTTGATTATAAAGTTTAACTTTGTAGTAATCAATGTACATACAAACAAATAACAATATAGTATTATAATTAATTCAATGGTTAGTAGTATGTTACTTTATTACACAAATAAATAAAAATTTACCCAAAACATACATACATATACTCACGGCTATAAATCACGAGAAGGGGTAGCCAGAGCTAAGGAATTAGAAATTCCTCAGCCACTTTTGGAAAGTTGAGTGGGGAAAAGATGATAAAGTAAAGGTTAAGGTAAAGGCCCAAAAATCACTTAAAAAGCCCCTATACCCTTAGTCGCCTCTTACGATCACCCACCGGAAGAAATGGGGTAGTGCTATTCTAAGCCGTCACTACACAGCAATATTATATGGATTATAAAGTTTAGTGTTAATCAATGTTGCATGCAAACAAATAACAATACAATATTATAATTAATTCAATGATTAGTAATATGTTACTATACTATACAAACAAATAAAAAAGTACCCAAAACCGCGTGTTAAACCTTACCCAACCGTTGTTAGTGGTTTGAAATGATCATAAAGAGAATTACATGGTACTTGAGCGAGTGTTCGGGCCCACTCACCTTGCTCTTGACTTGCATCTCGACGGCCGAGGACGGCAGCTCGTCCAGCACCTTCAGCTTGTCCTCGTCTATCTTCACGCCCACCTGCCTTTTACCTGGACAGGACAGATATAACTGTTAGCCATTTTTTATTATACAATAGGTATCGCTGTTTTATGTTCCTCAGGCGAATACACCACTAGGAGAAAGATATACCTATCTCCCTATCAATATTCATGGATATAAGGCATGATGAAACAGTATAATAACCCGTTGGATTATTTAGAATTCTCATTGTTGCGCAAAAGGCAAAAGGTACTTCAAAATGAATACTTTGAACGGTACGTTAAATCAATGCAAGAAAACATTAAAATTAACCCTAAACAATTGTGGTCGTTTGTCAAGTCACATAGGCGTAACTCAGCTTACCCGCAAACACTGCAATACAATGGCATACAATATTCAGACGGTCCAAGCATCTGCAAGGGTTTTAACGATTTTTTCTGCTCAGTATTTAGACAGCCAGCTACAACCTATCCAGACCTACCGCTGGCCCCACCGTTCTGTGATGACAACAATATTATAAGTACAACTCAGTTTCAGCCAGACTCTGTACTTAAATTACTAAACGCGCTCGATCTAAATGGTGGGGCAGGTAGTGATAAGATCCCACCATATTTTGCTGTACGGTGCGCGAAACAGTTGTGTTATCCGTTGAGCATCCTTTTCAACAGATCCCTAAAAGAAGGTGCGTATCCGAATGTCTGGAAAAAGGCTCATATCCTCCCAATCCACAAAAAGGGTACTAAAAATAACATTGCACATTATAGGCCAATATCCATCCTCAATGTGTTTGGAAAAGTATTTGAAAAAGCTGTGTTGTGTATAATTGTATTTATCCAATTCTTTCCCGCGGAATACCACCGCAGCAACATGGGTTCCTTAAGAGGCGCTCTACAGTTAGTAATCTGACAGAATTTTTAAACATTGTGCTACGCATGATGGATAAGCGCAGACAGGTTGACGTGGTGTACACAGATTTCGAAAAAGCTTTCGATCGAGTGGACCACGTCATCCTTTTGCGCAAATTATTCCATCTAGTAATACACGGTGACCTCCACCGGTGGATAACCTCATATGTATCTAATAGACAACAGGCTGTGGTTGTTGGTGGACATAATTCTGACTTTATTGACATACCATCGGGGGTGCCACAAGGCTCTCATTTGGGTCCTCTACTCTATAACGCCTATCTTTATGACATATACACAGTATTCCATGAATGTAAGTTTTTGCTATATGCTGATGATAAAAAGATATTTCTGGACGTCACCAGTAGCATTGACTGCGATAAGATGCAGGCCGACCTCGATCGCCTTGGCATATACTATGAACAGAACAGAATCTCTGTAAACGCAAGTAAATGTGTTCAAATATCCTTCTCCAGATGCCCCCAGCCTGTTGTATATCAATACGCAATTAATAATCATCCAATCACTCGCGTTGAATCTATCCATGATCTAGGTGTCATTCTCGACAGCAAATTGACATTCCAAAAGCATATTGAGAACATCGTTGGCCGAGCCTTTCGTAATCTCGGCTTTGTCATTCGGATCTGCAAGCCTTTCAGCGACATAGGGTGCGTAAAAAAGATCTATTATGCGTATGTTAGGAGCATTTTAGAATATGCATCATGTATCTGGTCTCCGAACTACATTACTTATATCCAGCGTATTGAGCGTATTCAGTCCAAATTCTTGAAACACCTGAATTATAGATCTCATATACAGGGTCACTCGTACGAAGAATCTTGTCGACAGCATCACTTCATAACTCTTGAAGATCGCAGAGTATTGTTGGATATGATGGTGCTCCACGATATCCTTACGGGCCGCCTCGATTCTCCCACGCTACTATCAGAGTTTCCTTTTTGTGTTCCTCAACGACGTACTCGCCATACATCCAATAGATTATTCTCCATTCCTCTCGTTCACACCAATTATGCCCAAAATTCTACCTTAGTCCGTCTTGCCTCTGTATTCAATAAAAAATTTAGCGGCTTAGATCCGTTTTCTACCTCCAAAGCCAAGTTCCGTCATGACATCATTAAATTTTTAATAGAGGATGATGAGGGAAACAAGTGATAAAACATGCACATATACACACACACACACACACACACACACACACACACACACACACACACACACACACCTTCATATAACAGTTATACTCTTCATATTGCACTTTATTATCTCCGTTTTGTTATTTTTTACCCACTTTTCAAATCTAAATGTAGATCATATTTTATTTCACATTTATGGGTTATGTCTGTTACTAAGTTAAGTTTAAGTCTAAGTTTAGTTAGTTTTAACTGCTAAGTTTTTCTTCTTTGTAAGTATTGTCGGAATTTTCTGTGGATATCTGTCACTGGCCTTATGTTTGTACTTTGTTAACCATTATGTTATTTTAAGTTATATGCTGTTGATGTCCAAAATAAAATAAAAAAAAAATGATATATATCACCACTTTGAACGATCCTGGCAAACCACTCGAGGATCGTCAACATTCATCAATATTTTCTTAACTGCTCTTTTATCTTCCGGGCTACTGATGCCTGCCCGTTTAGGCACATTCTTAATGTGACCTCAATGATCGTCCTATACTGACATTAGCTGTATGTTCCTCTAGCACCAAATTACTTTCGTCCATCCTCTCTACGAGCACAAAACCCAGAGGCCCCAGAGGCCATAGCAAATAATTGAAAAGTTGAGAATGGTCACTTATTGCACTTAGAACATTTTGACAACCACATTTTGAAAAGCTCATAAATTCCAAGTATTTTCATATTTTTTTATCCCAAGTTCCCAAATTGTACAGAAAGGCCGCGCACTTTCTATAGTAAAATGTATCAAAAAGGTCAAATCGAGAGCATGCAGACACACGGTGCCCGCCACGGCCCACGGGACTGAACATGGTTTTAGTATTGCGTTCAACGTGTTTAATTCAAAGATATCGGTGTGAACGATTTATTTTATTTAATTCTTTGTATGCTCTATTTATCAACGCACAACTTAACCTGAGTGAACTAAAAACTTACTTTTCTTATTTAATTTGACAGGCACTTTGGTGGCGTTATTCTTATCCCGCTTGGGTTTGATCTGGTCGAAGAGGTCGTTGTTGTTGTTGGTGTTCTGGGGGGCGTTGTTGGGGGCGTTGGAGGGGGTGGGCGGCTCGAACAGGTCGCCGAAGTCGCTGGAGCCGGGGGAGTAGGGCGACGCCCCCCGCAGCGGCGGCAGTGGCAGCTGCGAGATCTGCCGATACAAATGTGGCTTAAGTTAATATTTCGCAAGTTTCATAACCCTTAAATAAAACTCACATCGATAAGCTCATTCAAAAGTTAAGTATCTGCTAGCTGTCTCTTTCATCAAGAAAAACGTAGGGAAAATAATTAAACATAAACTGTTATCCCTTTAAAATGTGTTTTATAAAATAGGTTGCCTTTCAAAATATAATACAATAAAACCTGCTAATAGCACTCCCTATTTCTACCCGTGGGTGATCGTAAGAGGCAACTTAGGGTGTAGTAGCTTTTTAAGCGATTTTTGGGCGATGTGGTTGGAGACCCGTCACCAACAATTATTTATATTATTAAGTAAATATTATTAAGAAAGCTCTGGCTACCCCGCTTAGAGATTTACAGCCGCGAGTATATGCATGTATGTTTCAAAATACAAACGACAAACCAAAAAACTCTTAAAGAAGGAGTTCTTATTAAACATCCTTAACTATAGAGCTTTTTGATGGCTTGAAAATTAATTAATAAAATAGCCTATTTAAAATTATATTAAAGGTAAAGCATATCAAAAGTCCCTTATGGAATAATATAATATCTGGACTTCATTTAAAATAACAGTATAAAAAATGTAGGAAATCTATGTAGTCTTATTTTATTATTTACATTTCGTAAAAAGAAAGAACATAAAATCAATATTACCAAAAACATATACTCACTTTAGTTGATTGCATAGGTTTAATAGGCGTAGATTTGATAGGGGAAGGTTTGGCGATGAACAGTTTGGGCGGGGGGCGTTGCTCGGGGCGGGGGGAGGCGCGCGGGGAGGGGGCGGCGGGGGGCGGCGTGGGCGACGGGGGCGCCGCCATCGTGGACTGCAGCAACGCCATCACCTGCGAAACACACGTATCAATATTATTTCTTACATGCGCGTAGGTTTTTCTTGATATGTATTTTTTATTTCACTGCATTTTTAAATGTACAAATGTTGTATTTGGCGTAGTAGAAAAAATTCATATGTACATATACCCACGACATTCTTTCGCATCAGGGTAGGACTATAATCATTTACTTATACTCACGCCCATTGTTCCTATTGGGGTAGGCAGAGACTATCGATCGCCACTTTGTACGATCCAGGCAAATCACTTTTGCTTCTGTTACATTCATCATTCTTCTCATACATGCTCTTTTATTCTTCATACTTCGGACGCCGGCCTTTTTGAGCACACACTCTATTTGGTCCAGGTGTGTCCTCCGTGGTCGTCCTCTACTCACATTACCTTCCACGTTGGCTCTATAGATCTCTTTCACCAATTTACTGTCATTCATCCTCTCTATGTGCCCAAACCACCTTAACATTCCTTTCTCTATCTTGCACACTACGTCATCTTTCACACCTAAACGTTCACGAATTACACTATTTCTCACTCTGTCGCACAACCTTACATTACATATACTTCTGAGGGATCTCATTTCCACTGCATTCACTCTACTTTCATGCCTCTTTTGCCATGCCCAACATTCACTACCATACATCAGCGTAGGAACCAGTACAGTACTTTTCAGACAGGAACTGGCTCGACATTAGACTGTTTATGGCTCCATTTATCGCATTTCCCTTTTTTACTCTCCTTTCAATATCTTCCTCGCATTTTCCGTCCCTTGTAAACAAACTTCCCAGATATACAAACTCTTTCACTTGTTCCACTTTCTTGCCACCTATTGTAATCTCACATTCTGTCATACTTTCCTCTCTCTGGAAAACCATTGTCTTGGTTTTCTCCACATTCACTCGCATGCCCTTTCTTTCAAAAGACTTACACGCAATATTCACCCTTACACGCAATATTCACCATCTCTTGCAACTCATTTACCGTTGATGCAAGTAATACTTGATCGTCAGCGTATAAGAGGCATTTAATGATGAATCGTCCCTGCCGCTTTCCCTAATTTCATACATTTCATCGCTTTTACAATAATATAATCATTTGTCACACTTAAGTTTAGCTGTTCTATTGCCAGTCAATACTGAATAAAAATAACTCAAAGAGGATTTAACTTGTAAGGGATACCCGGGTATAACCGGATATGAGCATTGTTACATCAGTCCTATCGTCAGAATAAGGTTCTTAAAGAAATTAAGTGTTATTCAATTTGATATTTTAAAGGAAACCAGGCGCTAGTTATATATTTAATATTATATTTCAAATAAGACACATTTTATTTTATTTTATTTTATAATTATGGAAAACTTACAGCTAGTTATAATTAATTAGCAACTTAAAAGTATATCTAAAAGCCAATTATCAGTTTTCACTGTTACAAAACTTAATAATAATGAAAAGCACAAGGTTGTACACTCATAATTATGCTAACAATTGTTTATTTTTTATACATATAATTAATCATACATAACATATAATAGGATGTACCTAATATAAAAAAATAATAATAATAAAACAATATAAAGGTATAACTATATAGAAAACATGATAAGCATACTCTATAGTTAACTGCTACTACCGCTGCGCTAAAGAAGATACAAAATTGCGTATAAAAGTTGATTTAACTATTTCAAAACTACTGCCAAATATATCGACCTCGTTTGAGTTGCAAAGACTGTTAATTGTATTACTTGTGCGTATGGAAAAGAAGTTTTCCCGGAAGTTGGTGCTGCATGCAGGTACGTGGAGGGTTTTAAATTTCCTAGATGGTCTGGTCGGAACATTGATGTTTACTATCTGTAACAGCTCCGGACAATCTATGTAACCTCTTATTATTTTTAAAAAGAAAATAACATCAGCCACTGTCCTACGGAGTTTAAGGGGAAGGAGATGGAGACGTTCACATCGGTGCTCATAGTCGGTGTAGGGAATCTTAAATTTAAATCCGATGTAGCGTGTGAACTTTCTCTGAATCTTCTCCAGCCTATTTATATAAACCACGTATTGAGGGTTCCAAATCTGGCTGGCATATTCAAGATGACTTCGAACATACGCACAGTACAGCAGCTTTACAGTCTTCATTGATTTAAAAGGCTTAGAAGCTCGCATAATAAAACCAAGAGATTTGGATGCTTTACTAACAATGTTGTCTATATGCTGATCGAATAGTAATTTGCTATCATACGTGACACCTAGATCACACGATGAAAGTGCCCTAGCTAAATTTTGACCTTTGATTGTGTAAGCAGCTTCGAACAAATGTCTCTTTCTAGAGAAAGTAACACAAAAGCACTTAGAGACATTTAGGTCTAACTTGTTACTTACACAATAATGGTCTAGTCTGCAGAGATCCTCTTGGAGACACAAAGCATCAGCAGCATTGTTGACAACCATAAATACTTTCATATCGTCAGCAAAAAGTAAATGGGAGGAATTTTTAAAGCAAGAGTCGATGTCGCCGACAAAAACAATAAATAGTAGGGGACCTAAAAGAGAACCCTGTGGTACTCCAGAGGGGATACTTCTCCAAGCAGATGTGTAACCATTAAGTACAACTGCCTGAGACCTATTACTAACATATGATGTAAACCATCTGAAAAGATTACCTCTAATGCCAGCAAAATTAAGCTTGTTCAGGAGTAAACAGTGGTCAATTCGGTCAAAGGCTTTGCTATAATCTGTGTATATTGCGTCGACTTGATCACCATGATCCAACTTATTTGTAATAAAATCACTAAAAACTAAAAGGTTAGAGACCGTGGATCTACGTTTAAGAAAACCGTGCTGGGCTGGACTAAAGGTATGCTTCAAAGCGCTGTAGAGCTGCGAGTAGATAATGCGCTCGAGTATTTTGGATAGTAGACACAGTTTGGATATAGGCCTGAAGTTCTCTACGCAGTGTTTGGCGCCCTTTTTATGGATTGGTGAAATAAAGGCGGTTTTCCAACGAGAAGGCATAATACCTTCACTGATACAGCGTTGGAAAAGTAATGCAACCGGTACACTTAATTCAGATGCACAATTCACTAAGAAAACGGCTGGTATGGTATCAGGTCCTGCTGATTTGGTTAGATCTAATGAACGTAGTAGTTTTTCAACCTCTGATACACTGATTTCAACTGAGCCAATGTCACAATTTGTGTTTGAGGGGGCTATAGTATTCATAATATTCTGTATAGCGTTGTTAGAAGAAATATTCCCATTACTGTTATCCAAAAAAGTTGACTGAAAGTAAGATGAAAAAAGTTCGCTTATACCCTGGCCAGTGTCCGATGTTACTCCAGCAAGAGACATACAAGAGGGGAAAGTACTATTATTATTTTTACTTTTTAAATACGACCAGAAAGCCTTAGGGTTAGTCTTAATAGAATTTTCGATGCTTGAAATATAGGCTGAGAAACGATATCGTTCGGTTTTATTAACTCGGTCTCTCAGAAGGCGAAACGATGACTCATCCGATAAATTCCCATAGTTTTTAAACTTGATCAAAAATTTGTACTTTTCTCTAACCATCTTTATGAGAGAGCTGTCATACCATGGAGGATATTTTAGCCTAGATTGATTATGGGTAGGAATGTAGGTGTCCCTTAAATCAAAGATAAATTCATAGAACACTTCAACTGCGTTATTTAAATCAACTGCGCTTAGCATTGTGGCCCAGTCCGTGCTATTCATAAGTTTTTTTATTTCTGAGTAATCCCCACGGTTGTAAGAATAGCGTTTGTGCGGAACACTAGGTAACGGTTTAAAGTTACCGAATGATGCATTAATAATCAGAGCCGTATGGTGGGGATCTTCGGGTACCAGCGGATCAAGACAGGCTTGGACCGACACTGCACGGGTGCATAAGACAAGGTCTAAAATACGGCCATGGGCGTTGCGAATATCGCAGTATTGTTGTAAGTTGCAAGTATTAATAGTGTCAATAAAATCAACCATATAATCAGTACATAAATTACTCGGTATAAAACCATCATGTGAAGGGGACCACGTTATAGAACTCATATTAAAGTCACCCACAACCAAAAAAATGTCCCTTTCGTTGTCACTAATGACGTCTGATAATTTGGTAAGATAGTTGTGTAACTGCGCTGAAAAAGATAAGTCTTTTTTGTCAGAGCATAGGTACAGCAGACAAAGCTGGATATTGGGCGACCCGCCGCGCGTCCTTGAGTCAGGGGGGCGAATCGTCACCCATATATCTTCGGCTGAGGACTGATTGACATGTTGAAAATCTACTGTAGAGTTGGGAGTAACTAATTATTTTTGCTGTTTCATGACAAAGTAAACTAAATTTAATTCATTTACTAAAAAAATCACTTTTGTAATATAACACACATAATAGCTTAATATATAATGGTTTAGTTTAAAATTAAGTTTTATATACTAAATAATGAATGAGAGAGTGGAAATTCATATTCGTCCACCCATAAAACCTAAAGAAAACTTCAAACTTCACTTCCAAAAACTTAATATCCTTGCCTGCCCCTCCATTTACATCTTAGAAATAATGAAGCTTGTAAGAAAGTATACAGAAACATACAAAACTAGAAGCCACTCTTAACAAAGTATAACCTTTCAGACACAAAAACAAACGTCTGTTTCCAAAGACCCAAATGACAGTCTGCCAACAAATATTTAATGTACATTAAAATGTACAATAAACACCCAGAAGGATTTAAAAATATGTTTACTGAACGTACATTTCTACGTTGAGATATATAAAAGATCGGGTAGATCGAAATAATATCTAATTCGTGCTTAGCTATTTAATTTTCGCTATAATTGTTAAAAAGCATAGAAATAAACCATAAATGGTTGTAAATTGTTGTAAAGTGCGTATTTCATCCACACAAGTGTTATCTTAGAGTAATATTAAGTGAATGTGACAAAATAAGTGATTAAAGTTTGTGACGTTTTGACGGCTGAAACCAAACAAAGGAAAACATCGCTAGATAGGAAAACCCTTGCCGAGTAAACCAGCTAAGTAAATTTATGTATTTTTGAACAATAATAGGTATTTCAATTTAATAAAAATCCTATATTAGTTATAAAACAACGGTCTTCATTTGATCACCGCTTCAACTAAGTAAGAGTGAGACAAATAGCTGGTTTCTTATTACTTACTATCTTTCAAACACGGGTTCGATTCCCGTTATTAATTATTATAGTTTATAATTATATATACTTTTCTTTTCTTTATATTAAGTGAATTTATCATATAAAAATCTTTTTCTACTGAGCTATTTAATCGCATTCCTTCACTTATTATAATATTAGGTACTTATTAGAATTTGTGAGTACAAATTGTTTGTCGTAAAGGATATAATAAATAGTAAAACGTTAATATTTAAATCTAAATTAGGGTAGTGATAACACTCGGTGTCATATTTTGAGTGTTACATTTATGATTATATTGTTTAGTTAATAGAAAACAAACGATAAATAATAACTTTATATCTTTGTTGTAAGTAGGCGCTTGTGTGGATCGAAATATTTTAGTATTAGGATTATCGTTCGCTATAGTAACGCTTTAAACTAGTATATAATATTAAGACTGTTCGTTTCGTAAAATGGACTCGATTACAACTCGTAGAATGGCTGCCGAACAAAAATATGAAAAATTAAAAAGAGAGTTAAATGATGCAGAACAATTAAAAAATAGGCTTTTAGAAGAACGGGACGAAAACGTTTTAGCTATTCGTAATTTAAAGTTGAAAAATAGTAATCTTTTAGAAAAAATTGTGTTGCTTCGTGAATCTTACGACATTTCTCAAGTGGAATTAGAAAACCAGCAGATATTAATATTAAAGCATGAGGATCAGTGCGCAAAGCATGAAGTAGCTTTAGAGCGAATTCATATTCTGAATGAGCAGTTGGCAGAGGCACACGCTCAATTGGCGGAATTCCATAGAATAAAGAATATTCACGAAGACTCTCACGCAGTTTCTTTATGTGCCGAACTTGAGGCAGAATCATTATCTTCTATGACCTCTTTTAAACATTCAAAAACTTTCAGTCGTAAACAGTGTAAAAAATATAAATTAGTTAAAAAACGTATATACAACACAAACAAAAGTCTTATAAGTATGAAAAATAGTATAAAATTCATAAACAAGTCTTACAGAAAAATTGATTTACTAAACCAAATAGATAGTTTGAATGATAAACTGAGTGAGCTGATTGTTAGTCAGGAAGATCTGCATTTAAGATACAAACATATCGGCAGTCTTATAGACAAAGAGACGGTTACTCTGAATAGTCATATTTCCTCAAATAGCGTTATATCTCAATCACCCCAACCAATTAATGGGATTACATTACCAACTGTTAGCACGCCGCCGGCGCCGCCGGCAAACATGGCCGTAGGTTTTGGCGAAATACTATCGAAGTATCTTAATCAGCAGGTCATTAACCATTGCTATACGGGTGCAAACTTTAATTATATAGTAGAACGAATATTATTAGGCACTTATGACGAATATACAACGATTGTCGTACTGGTCGGCAATAGTATAGGATTAAATAAGTATTTATTGAATAAAAGTTTAAATAAACTTTTGGAAATACAAAAAATATATAAATGTAAATTTATATTTTGTACCTTTCCATACTTACTTAATATGGATAAGCAGAATGACAATATTCATATTATGAATAATCTAATATGTCACGTGACATGTTGTCAAAGCGACAATTTATTTTGTTTGGATTTGAATAAGTTTTTACCTTATTCAAATTCTCGACTGGGTACTGTATACATACCCTTAAATCAAAAGCGGAACATTGCTAAATTATTAGCATATAATATATCTGACCCCCATATATTTAATATAAGGGGAAACTTACTTCTAGTATGCGATGGTGGAAGCCATAATTTAAACTTTTAAGAGTGACAATGGAAGAGCCTCCTGTCGTCCTTAAGTCGTCACCTAATATCAATATTGTAAACAAGGAAGGAGGTTCTTCTGGCAATTTAACTAAAAAGAATACTTTACAAGGAGTCTCCCAGTTTAAACTTGTATGTCAAAATACTCAGGGGTTTTCTTGTAAAGAATTAGAAATAGAATTATTTTTGGAAAAATATGAAATAGATTGTTTATGTGTTACTGAACACTGGCTTAAGAATTGCGAACTCATATTTGGTTTTGAAAACTATTATTTAGCTAGCAACTACTGCCGCAATTCTAAAGCCTGTGGTGGCTCCGCTATATTTTTAAAAAATAATATTAAATCAAAAATTCGTAATGATATTGTACAGTTAAGCGTTGAGCAAGTCGTGGAATTATCCTGCATAGAGTTAAAAAACTATTTCTTAATATGTGTGTATCGACCCCCTTATAACCAAAATTATGATAAATTCGAAAATGTAATGGAAGATGTATTAGGCAAGGTTTTCAGGAATAAAAAACGTATAATAATATGTGGAGACTTCAATGTGGATCTCCTACAAGACAGTCATCTTAAAACACGATTGATGAGTTTATTCCAATCGTTCAATTTAGAAAATTTATTCTTGGAACCGACTAGAATCAAAACATGCTTAGATAATGTATTTACTAATGCAGATTTTTCAAGTAAAAGTGTTATAAATAAACTAAAGTCTGATCACAGCGGCCTTTTTGTTAGCTTTCCTCTAGAGATACCAGAACCAAAAATTGTTATTAAAAAAAGGCATATTACTGCCAGTAAAGTAGAAAAATATATAAATATAATAAGCTCTAAGTTGCCCACATGTACAATTAATAAAAACTCAAATACTAGCTATGATATCTTTTATAATGTTCTGATAAATGAGTTTAATGAAATTTTTAATGTAAAAAATGTAACTATTACCAGTAAATTTAAGTTTTGTGAGTGGGCAACACCAAGTATTTATAGATCAAGAGAAAAACTCTTCGATTTATATGATCAAAAAGCTTATAGTAATAATAATGAATTGAGTGAATATGTAAAAAAATACTCAAAAATATTTAATAAAGTATGTAAAGAGGCTAAAGCCAGATACCTAAGCCGACGTATCCGAACATCCGATAATAAAGTTAAAACAGTGTGGAATATTATCAACACCCAAACAGGCCGAGGTAAACCATGTGATCAGGAGTTCTGTGTTCGATCTGATAAAGGTCTGACTACCTCTAATGAGGAAATCGCTTGTATTTTTGAAAAATATTTTACTGACATACCATCAAAAACAACTGAATATTTAAACACATCGGTTATAAAAGCTCAACACTTGTTACAACAAAATGTTGATAGGTGCGAAACTTTGTTTTGTTTTAAAGATGTCAGCCCTACAGATATCGAAAAATGTTTTAAATCATTTAAACTAAAAAGTTCTGAAGACATTTGGGGTATGTCAGTGAAAGTTTGCCATAATTTTATTGTAACTTTGGCTCCATATTTAGCAGATATATTTAATGAATGTATAAGAAATAAAATCTTTCCAAATCTCATGAAGCATAGTAAAATTGTACCACTTCTTAAATCCGGAGGAGATAAAATTAGTCCTGATGGTTATAGACCAATATCAATTCTGCCAGTTTTAAGTAAAATATTCGAAAAACTAATGTTCAATCAAATGCTTTTGCATTTCGCTTCAAACAAATTGTTTCATCCAAAACAATTTGGCTTTACGAAGGGCCGCTCTACCACCGATGCAGGCGTTGCCTTAATGAAACACATTTTTGATTCGTGGGAACGCAAAAATGATGCTATTGGTTTGTTTTGCGATCTTACGAAGGCATTTGATTGTGCAGATCATGAAATCCTTTTTATTAAATTAGAACATTATGGCATACAAGGTGACGCACTTAAATTAATAAAGTCTTACTTTTCGGATCGGATACAGAAAGTGCAAATCAATAATGCAATATCACCTGGAACTCATGTAAAAATGGGTGTTCCGCAGGGTTCTATTTTGGGCCCATTTTTATTTTTAGTTTATATTAATGATTTGCCGTTCATGGTCGAGAAAATGTCCGAGATAGTGTTATTTGCTGATGATACTTCTTTAGTATTTGACGTTGAAAGAAATAATCAGAATATTGACGAGGTGAATAACACGGTTTCACAGATTCAAACATGGTTTGCTTCCAATAATCTTGTACTGAATGGTAAAAAAACCAAATGCATTAAATTTGTATTACCTAATGTTAGGTGCGTTGATAACGAAATAATTTTAAATAATGAAAAGTTAGTATTTTCGGATAACACAGTTTTCTTAGGGATAACTCTGGACTCCAAGCTCCAATGGGGACCCCACATTAGCTCACTAGCTGGCAGGCTAAGTAGTGCTGCATATGCCGTTAGGAAAATAAGACATTTGACAGATGTACAGACAGCTCGATTAGTTTATTACAGCTATTTTCATAGTGTAATGTCTTACGGTATATTACTCTGGGGCAGAGCAGCTGATGTTGGTTCCATATTTATTCTCCAAAAGAGAGCAATAAGAGCTATATACAATTTGAGATCCCGAGATTCCCTGAGGGAATTGTTTAAAACAATAAATATAATGACACTGCCATGTCAATATATTTATGAAAATATTATGTATGTAAGAAAGAATCAGGCCTCTTTTGTGAAAAATTGTGACAGACATATTCGAAACCTGAGAGACAACAATAAAATATCAGTACCAAAATACAGATTGTCAAAAGTAAATACATCTTTCATGGGGTTATGCGTAAAAATGTATAATAAAATACCTGAGGACATTTTAAATTTAACAGAAACAAAATTCAAAGCAGCAGTTAAAAGAAATCTTAGTTCGAAAGCCTATTACAATGTCAATGATTACATTAATGATGAAGTGGCTTGGTGTCATCAGGGCTCTGTGCAGGATGTTTCCGGGCTAACACCAAAATTGTAATGGACGTTAAAAAAAGATGTGTGTTGACGAGTTTCTTACGGGTTCTTCTCTCAACAAAACACCTTCCGAATCCGAAGTAAACTTAGTATTAAGTTAAAATTTGACGTTCAAAAAACAAAGATTTATCTTTTTATTTTGAAATAAATGATTATTTTATTTTATTTATTTATTTTTTATTACGCTGAAAAAACTCCCACAACACACCCTTCCCACAGTAAACTAACTAAAATATAGACAACACCTTAACTACTCAGCACCTTACTACACAAAAAACCCTTAAGACACACACACCCCCGCTAACATACACACAACATAAGGACATAACAAGAAATAGTAATTATAAAAATAACTCTGTGCTATATTTAATTAAATAATAAAGTGATAAAATTGATAAAGTAATAAACTAATAATATTGCAGGGTGCATGTTGGTTGATTGATTATTTTGACAACAATTGACTGTAGACTTAAATATTTTTCTTCTAGTACACATATTGATTGAGATCCACATATTAAATTTTTGTTTAGCATTTATGTGAGAGAACTTTACCCTTCCTGCCTGCCCTGTGTTTGGTACTACAGTAGGTGGTCACAACCGCTTCTTGTAAGATTCTTACAATGTTTTTTTTTTATGTCAGCGTAGATTTTGTCTTACATATTCCTATGATCAATATTATTACAAACTTTAACAAATAATGGGGAATCCATTAAATAATGGGAGTTACAACATGCAGGAATAGAAACCACTTTCCTAAATGGGATCAGGGGAAAGAGTTCATAAAATCAAAGTTCCGTTCACTTGAGACGCTAGACTCGAATACTACTATGATTTATGAACAACACATCCAAAACATAGTATGTACTATGAAAACAAAGATATTTCATACAGAGATTTAAGAAAACGAGTTTTTAATGTGCCGCGGTAATCTGCGTTACATTTATCATTGTAGACAGTCTTCATAAATGACATCGACGAATACATACGATTATGTACAAAATCAAAGACTATGTTTTAATTATTTAGCCGGTATCGAAGTTTAGGTAAAGCAATAATTGTCGAAGGTTCAGAAGGCGCCCCCATACATTATTAATTAATGAACTACGAGATCAAAACTAACGAAAATATTACGAATACGAGGGCTGCTATTTAAGTATCCGGAATAAAAAAAGTAACAAATATCGATCTATCATTTATAGTTTTATTGCTTTTCAAAATTTGACGATGCACTTTGCAAACCTAGAAACCAGATTTCATAACATTTTTTAAGGTATTTCCAAAGCGTGCATCTCGAACGTACTTCGCGGGTTAAAAATCGTTGAGCACATAATTTATTCTACACTCTTGGAAACAAATAGAAGTCGTTGGGTGCCAAGTCGGGGCTGTGCGGCGGATGACCAGTCAATTCGATGTTTTAGTTTTTCAAATATTGAGAGAGTAGGGACTAAGACTAAGCTAGTCACTAAGTTGTTTTCTAACCAATTTTATTCGAGATTGCAATCCTACTTTATCCGAGTGGATAATAATAAATTTTAAAGAACGAACTCACCTTTTCCCCGGGCGTGAGCGGTCGCTGGTCCAGGACGTCGTCCGCGGACATGTTGGTCTTCTGAGCGGTCTCCAGCGTCATGCTGGCGGGGGCGGGGGCGGCGGGGGGCGCCTCGGGGGGCGTCG
>OY755180.1:18864828-18990736 GCA_963576735.1 Bedellia somnulentella | reverse complement strand
CGACCCCAGCTCCTGGCCCAGGAAGCGCGTCAGGCAGATGGCGCACTTGTCCGCCTCCCCGTCCGAGCTGTCGCCGTCCGCCGCCGCGCCCGCGCCCGCGTCGTCGCCCGGACTCCTCGTCGCTCAGCACCTGCAACACGGCACCCGTCACTACCGCCCGCCCGCCGCCGACACCGCTCGACGGTCGCGTACTCACCCGCAGCCGCCTCTTCCTGTGGCGCGCCGTGCCGACGCTCTCGTCGCTGTCGGAGCCGGAGTCGGACGACACGACGAGCACGCGCGGACGCGCCGCACCGGCCGCGGCGGCGACCCGTCCTCGCTCATCACGACTCCGACCGATTATTGGCCTTCCTAGCTACGCTCACGGTCCCGTCTCTCGAAGGTGTAAACGACCTTTGTCGCACTGTTAGCTGTTCATTAGATCTCGGTCCGGTGAAACTCATCCGGGACGGTTCATCGATAGCATACGAATTATTGTTTTCGTTGGATACTCGCTTCTGTTACCAAAATATTTTATTTTGACATGACAGCAAGCCGCTTCGGTGGACGGACGGCCATTTTACATTTTTTTTATTTTAGAGTATTTTTTGACATGACACGACATATCTTGCCAGGGTAAAAAAATACACGTAGTATTTCATGAGTATTTTTAACACGCTTTTATTAGGTCGACCTGTATGTATGTAACTATGTAATCAAATCTAAGAAAACTAATTTAACCATCTTCTAATGGTCATAGCGTTATGAAAATTGGCAGTTGTATGTGATTTCGATGACAATTCAATAATATGGTACTGTCGAGCTGATCTGATGATGGAGCCGGAAGATATGAACTGGAACCTTATGATGGATGATCGTATCATAACCGTGTTTGGACTTGTTAAAAAGGTCTTGTAATGAACGTTGCCCATGATTAGGTTTCAAGGTCTGATGATGAAGCCGGGATATAGGCACTAGCATTCCATGATGAAATATCGTATCATAGCCGTGTTTGGACTTGTTAGAAAGGTCTTGTAATGAACCTTGACCACGATTAGGTTTCAAGGTCTGAATGCAATAATATGGTACTGTCGAGCTCATCTGATGATGGAGCGGGAAGATGTTAAATGGAACTTAATGATGGATGATCGTATTATAGCCGTATTTAGACTTGTTAGAAAGGTCTTGTAATGAACTTTCACCACGAAATGAACTTTAACCACAATTAGGTTTCAAGGTCTGAATAAAATCTGATGATGGACCCGGAAGATTTGAACTGGAACTTCATTATGAATATTAGCATACGATGTATCTTTACCAACCCATAACGTCCAACTGCTGGGCACGGGTCTCTTCCGTGAGAAAGGTATTAGCCATACTTCACCACCGGGGACAGCCGGGTTGATGGAGGTTTGTAAGGCTAGTGGTCACCTTACCGTTAGATGTTATCAAGCCGCCCGTTTGGGTCTCTGACAAAGCTTAACGACTGCTATCTTACGATGACAAAATATGTCATTAACAAAGACTAAAAAGCATAAAATAAATTAATAGTTTAAAAAACACTAAAAAACACGCTTTTATAAGTGCACTTAAAAGTCAAAAATAAATTATGGGTCGATCAAGCTATCTCTATTTCTAGGCTGAAGTGTGAACTATGCGCTTTTAATTATAATAATTGATTGTAAAAGCGTAGGGCGTTGGAAAAGAAAAGATTTTTTGTTTACCTTGCTAAGAAATCAAGTTAAGCAGGAAGCAGGTTACAGAGATCGGCACTCTAACTAGAGTTGCAGCACCACTAGTTGGAGGCTCTACATTAAACAGTCTGTTCAAAGAACTAGTCAACAGTGGCAAAATGTAGAGTTCTTGTTCGTGTATTTGTTTACAAGAAAGTTTTTCCTGTTCCAGCGCCCCACGCTTTTACAATCAAATATTATAATTAAAAGCACATAGTTTACACTTCAGCCTAGAAATAGAGACAGCTTGATCGACCCATAATTTATTTTTGACTTTTAAGTGCACTTATAAAAGCGTGTTTTTAAGTGTTTTTAAAAACTATTAATATAGGATATCAAATGAATAAATCCGCCTAATATTTTCATACCTTTTTATTTATTTGTTTCTTTTTATTATGTAGGTAAGTATCATTTTGTTTTGTTGTGTTCTTTAACTTTACATTGAAAATGAACCTGAACAAGGAAAACATCATTCGTACATTTTATTTTAACACGTCTGAAGATACATACATATACTCACGGATACATATAAATATATATATAAATACTCACGGCTATATTTCCCCTAGAAAAGGTAACCAGAGTAGACAGTTAAGTGGGGAAAAGATGGCAAAATTAAGGTTGTTAAAAAAAACAATCTAAAGTTATGGTTTTCTTTTTATTTGTAAATTAATTCCTAGATTATATCCCGGATAAGAATAACACTACTTCATTTCTACCCGTGGGTGATCATAAGAGGCGACTAAGGGTATAGGGGCTTTTTAAGTGATGCTCGGGCGATGTGGTTGGAGACCCGTCACCAAAAACATTTATTATTACCATCTTTTAGCTGTGTAGTGCCGGCTTAGAATAGCACTACCCCATTTCTTCCTGTGGGTGTACGTACGAGGCGACTAACGGTATTAGGGATTTTAGGGCGATGCGGTTGGAGACCCATCACCAAAAACCTTTATTTCACCATCTTTTCCCCACGCAACTTCCAAAAGTGGCTGAGGAATTTCTAATTCCCTAGCTCTGGCTACTCCTTCATGGGATTTATAGCCGTGAGTATATGTATGTATGTACTACCATCTTTTCCCCATCAACTTCCAAAAGTGACTTAGGAATTTCTCATTCCAAAGCTCTGGCTACCCCGTTAAGGGATTTATAGCCGTGAGTATATTGTATAAAATATAAAAACAACCGAGATAGCCTAGTGGGTAGAACACTCGGTTATTTCAAACTCGGTTAGTTCAAATCCTGGTCGGTCGGACTCGGTTAGTTCAAATCCTGGGTCGGGCCTACAACAATTTGTCTTTTCTAAAGACATATGTGTGGTTAATTTATTATGGTTGTTAACGGTGAGGGAAAACATCGTGAGGAAACCCACATGGCTGAGTTGTACTTAGTCATGTGACAGTGTATTCGTACAAAACGGCGATAGGCCTGCCCCTATCACGTGAGTACACTGTCCATGCAAAACGTGGGTACTCTGAACACCAGGTGACAAAGTCACGTGATGTTCAGAAGTATTAGTACCTCTGCCAACCCCTTCGGAGATATTCGGCGTGAACGTTTATGTTTATGTTTATTATATGTATATTGTATGTATGTATGTTAGTTTTGTTCTTTTATTAGAACATATATGTCACTTAAAATTTAAAATTCAGATTAATGTTAAAATCATAGGCATGTTGACTCAACAGTTTTAGGTTCTAAAATGCGTATGTTGCTATGATATGTATAAATTGAATTTGTTATCTTGTTGTAAGCAACCTGTTTTTTGAGCAAATAAATAAATAAAATAAGTTTGTTGTTCAAAATTAAGTTAACGTTTTGTTTAGTTCGCATTTTTTTATAGCCAAACTTTTTAATTTACTGATTAATCCGTTGCTTCGGAGGGTATTCGTAAACAGAAGAAGCAACTAAGAATACTACAGACTACATGATGATGATTGAAGTTTGGACTGCAAGACTTTTAAAAACAGATTTGTTTAGAAGTGTTCAGGTCATATTTTCTCCACAAATGAAATCGAACTTTGGTTCCGTTTCTTCTTGACATAAGCTTCGCACTTTGGCCGAAGAAGTCATGTTCTGGAAAATATTTCACCAAAATTATGAATACATGTATTGATTTAGTAAGATTCGTAAATATTTATAATTGCGAGGTGTCGGCTTGGATTAGCTACCCCATTTTTTCTGCGGTGTTCGTAGGCCTATTTCTATTTTGCCAGTTCTCAGTAAAGTTTTTGAGAAAATCATGTCCAACCAAATGCTTTCATATTTCAACAATCATAATATATTACATGACGAGCAATATGGTTTCACCAAAGGTAGGTCTACTGTAGATGCAGGAGTGTCACTAATGAAACATATTTTTAATTCATGGGAAAACTCCCGGGATGCGTTAGGTATATTTTGTAACCTCACAAAAGCTTTTGATTGTGTAAAAAAAGAAATAGCGTTGATTAAACTTAAATATTACGGTTTTGACGAGCAAGCACTGAAATTAATGGCATCATATCCTCATAAAAGAACTTTAAAGGTTGATATTAATGGAACCACGTCGGAAGGATCGGAAATAGAGATGGGCGTTCCACAAGGTTCTATACTTGGCCCATTACTGTTTCTGATTTACATTAATGATTTACCATTTATGGTACAAAAGTATTCTGAGATAGTTGTGTTTGCAGATGACACATCTTTAATATTTAATGTAGCGAGATCCTCTACATCTCTTGACGACGTAAATAAAGCTATCTCACTGGTATTGCATTGGTTTACTGTAAATAACCTGGTTCTGAATGCCAAAAAAAACTAAATGTATTAAATTTACTTTACCGAATGTTAGGCAAGTGGAGGCAAATATTGTTATTGACAGTGAAAAAGTAGAATTAGTCAAAGAGACAAAATTCCTTGGGATAATAATCGATTCTAAGTTGCAATGGGGACCCCATATACTAACACTTTCTAAAAGGCTGAGCTCAGCAGCGTATGCCGTGCGTAAGATTAGAGAAATAGCAGACATAGAAACAGCTCGCATTGTGTATTTCAGTTATTTTCATAGTATTATGTCGTACGGTATTTTATTATGGGGTAAAGCGGCTGATGTTCATAAAGTATTTGTCTTACAAAAGAGAGCTATCCGATCTATTTACATGTTGAGGTCGAGGTATTCGTTGCGCGAAAAATTTAAAGAAATTGGCATTTTAACTGTCCCTTGCCAATACATATTTGAGAATTTAATGTATGCCAAAAAGAATATAGGCCAATTTAGTAAAGTTAGTGATAGGCATACTGTTAATACTCGAAATAAGGAGAAACTTAACGTACCGAAGTGGAGACTAAATAAAGTAAGTAACTCCTTTATGGGACTATCCCTGAAAATGTTCAACAAACTTCCTTCTGACATATTGGAATTGCCTGTGGCATCTTTTAAAAAGGCAATAAAAGCCATGCTTTTAAAGAAGTACAGTGTTCAAGATTTTTTAAACGACAAGGACCCAACGCGCACATGACCGTGTCCGTAAAGCTATAAATCTTCCCTCGTTATTCCTAGGAATAATTGTCTG
The DNA here is from genome assembly GCA_963576735.1 of Bedellia somnulentella. Classification (NCBI taxonomy): domain Eukaryota; kingdom Metazoa; phylum Arthropoda; class Insecta; order Lepidoptera; family Bedelliidae; genus Bedellia; species Bedellia somnulentella. Next base: position 18,985,473 of record OY755180.1, on the reverse strand, counting down.
GTGAGGATTTTTCTTCTCACGTTATGTGATTGATTTTGTGATGGGCAATTTATTTTAAATATGTCAAACTAGCGTTTGGTTTTGTCGCATAGAAAATCTTTTATAAAGTAAAAACATGTTAATAAATTGAAATTGTACAATCCATGTTTTGAAAAAATGAAAAAATGTGAATGTAAAGAGCTTCTTTGTTGTTTCTTCTCTTTACGAACACCTTCCGAAGCAACGGACTAATAATAAATTTAAAAAATTTGACGTTCAAAAAATGTTAGTTTTTAACTTAATTTTGAAAAATAAACTTTTTGACTTTTGACTTTGACTTTTTGAGGCGATTAAGGTAATTCAGGCATCCCATCGGCAACAACCTTTGTATTACAATATTTTCCCTATTGTAGCACCAAAAGCGGCTAGGGTTTTTTTTGTTCTGTAGTTCTTGAATAATTGCAGGAGCTATCACTATCTTGCAAAAGGCGACGAAAAGTTTTAAAATGGCCACCCAGCGAAATGCCTTCCCGTTGCATTGCTTCCACATTTCAGATTTAATCGAATGAATGTGTTTATCGATTTCGAGTTCATTTCCCTTCTCTTATATTTTTCGCTCATTTAAACGATTCAATATTTTTACCACGAACCAAGTTTTCATTCATTCATTAGTGAAGTAGCTGTTGCGAACATCAGACGCATCTTAAGTTTGAAATTTGTGTTAGTTTAATTAAATTCGTTGTTAATATTTCATTATTGGATATTTGCCTTATTGATAAACTTTATGTAAGTACAATTTTAAAGACTGGATCGTTTTACTGTAGCATAGCTAAGCCATATAAACTAATCAATAGTGGAAGGGATAATTGCGTAGTTTTAAATCGTGTTTGTTTTCAAACAAAAGAACTTACGCAAAAAATACATTGTCTTGTAACTGATTCTCGTCTTAGGTATTATTATCAATTTACTAATTAATTTCAAATATTATAATTTCTAATAAATTCAGAGTAATCCTAAGGCGTGGTATTTAAATCTTCTGTTTCTTTGTTTGAATATTGAATAATAATGTTTAATAGTTAAGAACATCCGATATCTTTTATTTATTCAAATTATTGATTTGTTCACCGTTTCCTCGTTAATATAATCAGGTTTTATTTAAATTTGGTTTTTTTTACAATTACCCTCGTACCAGTCTAAACAAAGGTTTTATCGCGAATCTGTGGGTTTTTATTATTATTTTTCTAACTGGGCGGATGGTGTTTGGAATTAAATACTTATTTAAAAATATGTGGTTAAATAATCCCGTTAAGAAAAAAATATACTGAATTTGAAAGTGACCTCATCTGAATTCTCTGACCTCATCTGTATGAGGCAAATTGTAATGTTAGTTTTTTCATAACATACCAAATAAATAATCAATTGATGGAGGTCCTAACAAAAGATATAATTCCATGTCAATTTCAAGATAAGTCATATAGGGGAACATTGTGACTCATGAATTTGTAGTTTTTGGACTGTATTGTCTAGGGGTACTGTATTGTATAGGGCAAGTTGCTACATTTTGAGAACTTTCTGTGCCAATTCATTCATTCATTCAATTCATTTATTTACAATATCTATTATTTGCTTATTTTTTCTGACTACAATGACAAAAAAGTATGTCTTATTTTCAACTTTTTATTCTCTACCAGCATGATAATTTTATTTTTAAAAGAATATTTCTTTTTGCCTTCGAATCTTAAATAAAGTCTTTATTTTATTTTTCAAGAAAAATAACAATTAGTATAATGGTGTTGGCACTTTTTTTATATATTGTTGTTATCACAGATTTTTGTGTAGTGTCAGCTTAGAATAGCACTACCTCATTTCTTCCGGTGGCTGTACATAAAAGGCAACTAACGGTATTGGGGCTTTTAAGGGTTTTTTGGGCGATGTGGTTGGAGACCCATCACCAACAACCTTTATTTTACCATCTTTTCCCCACTTAACTTTCCAGAAGTGGCTGAGGAATTTTTAATTTCCTTAGCTCTGGCTACCCCATCTAGGGATTTATAGCCATGAGTATATGTATGTATGTATCACAGATGATATATATTATTATATAACTTCTTGTATTATGCCTGTGTATTTAAAGTTGGGTTTCATTTGTGTATGTTAGCATGTGACATTTATTCAAATCTTGTATATTGTGAAGACTATGGCTAAGTTATCCTTAGTCATCTGGCAGTATATGTGTATAAAGTAGTCACAGGTTTTTTACTAACACATATCTATAAACAGTCTATATTAAGTGGTAACTTTGACAACTAGATGTAAAAAAATTATGGCAATGTCATGTTGACTCTAGATCAAATAATTCTGCCTCTGCCGAATATATGTCATAAATCCTGTGATATGTCTAAGGAGCTCCGTGCAGTAACCAAGCAAAACCTTACATCATGATTTCCTTTACAGTATAAGTTACAATGAAGACTTTAGCAGTGCTGCTTGTAGTGGTGGCAGCCGTGGGAGCCGTCTCACTGATTGATCTCATTCGGGAGGAATGGCATGCCTTCAAGGTAGGCTGAAAAACTATATTTTATTGTCATTAAGGTATTAAACCTGTCCATAATTTTTGCTTATGCAGCCTTGTATACTGGTCTTTGTTGGTGAATTTAAATCACAATTGTCTGAGCTTTGTCTTATACTACATAGCACTTCAATTAAACTCTCTCAAAATCCGTAGCTAGAGCACAAGAAGTCGTATGACAACGAGGTAGAAGACAAGTTCCGCATGAAGATCTACGCGGAGAACAAGCACCGCATCGCCAAGCACAACGCGCGGTTCCAGCAGGGGCTGGTGGCCTTCGACCTCAAACAGAACAAGTACGGGGACATGCTGCACCACGAGTTCGTGCACACCATGAACGGGTTCAACAGGACCACCAAGTAAGTAGGCAGACAATAGGTTGTGTTTGGGTTTAATACCAGATACTTTTTCAAAGGTCTCTCCCTGGATTTTCCATTCATCCCTGTCTTGGGCCTGCTCTCCTCAATCTTTTCAAAAGGTGTCCAATTATTACTTTAGTTTTTGAAAATCAAAATTGAAGTTTATAGCAGGGTGTTTGGTTGAGAGAAGAACTAATAAAAGATGTTTGTTACATTGGAAGGTAATATATTTATTTATTTATTCATAAATAAAACCATTACTGATTTTCATAACCCGGTTAAGCTATATTTCACATTAAGACAATATATTCATAAGAACACAAAGAAAAAAATTTACCATATTACACACAAATTAAATTTTACATACCGTAACACAAAAAATATAAAGCTACGCTTGTAAAGTGAGCCAAGGAACAAGAAAATAAATCTGTTTGTTCGGCAATATGGTTTACCGCGACTATTGCGCGCGTAAGTGAGCTCTCACTCAGTAAGTTGGTGCGCGATGCAGGAACTGCTAGAAGACGACCCAGCCGCCGTCTAAGCGCTTGGTACGTTCAGTCGAAGTTGGCTCATTATAAGTGTGTTCTGTGTACAACCTCTCAAAACTTTAAATAAATAAACAATCAAATAGAGCTCCCTCCTCACACCCAGTTTGGTGTGCCCCACCATACCCAACACGAACAATGTAGGATGCATCAAAGGATAGTAAGGGTAGACTCCATACATTTTAAAATAATGGAACCGAGTAAATTTAGGGTGGTTCTATCACTAAAAGTGATTTATTTAAGTCATTTTAGGATCCTCATAGTACTGACAACATTTACTCATACTGAGACACCAAATCAAACATTAAAATGTTTCAAATAAACGTTAGGACAGAGAAACGAACCATATAATTCTCTACCGTTCTCACACTTGCACCATTGTTATATTTTCTATTCATTCTATAGCGCACATCAATGTATGAGTTTAAGTTACATTATCGTTTTTACTATATTATTATTTTATATGAGTCACACTTAAATTGATGTGTATAGTATTGTGTGAGTCACGGTTCTAAGTTCGATCAAGTCTATAGAACTTTTGATTACATTTTATATTTGTTCACGGTTTTAATTCCAAAGAGGTGTAATGAATTCGGAACAAAATATTGTCGATCCTAAATATGACCTATATTCATCGCATCAAAGTGACTGCTTATAAATATAAAAAAAATATATTCTATCAACTCCTAGATCCTAAAATAGTTCCTGGATTTTTCTACAAAAGATAGTTTATAAGTAGTTATAATAACTAGGTAGATTAAATGTAGAATTGTTTCTTTTCCAATAACTGATTTGTAAAAAACAAAGACGTATCACATTAGTAATATCATATACTTTTATATACTCACAGCGATAAATTCCAAAACAAGGTAGCCAGAGTTATAATTAGAAATTTCTCATTCACTTTTGCAAGTTGAGTGGGAAAAAATATAGTAAAATAAAGGTTCTTGGTCTCCACTCCAACCACATTACTTAACAATTATTTAAAAAGCCCCAAATTCTTAAGTCGCCTTTTACTATTCCAAACTATATGCTATTCTAAGTTGTGTAGTGTCGGCTTAGAATAGTACTACCCCATTTTTTCCCGTGGGTGTTTGTAAGAGGCGGCTAAGGGTATTGGGGCTCTTAAGTGATTTTTGGGCGATGTGGTTGGAGACCCATCACCAAAAACCTTTCTTTTACAATCTTATCCCCAGATAACTTCCAAAAGTGGCTAAAGGAATTTCGTATTCCGGAGCTCTGGCTAGCCCTTCTAGGGATTTATGGCCGTGAGTATGTATGTTTCGCTAACAAGTAACACTGTCGTGGCAGACACACTAAATCCCTGGGCGCCACGAAGGGGTCTGGGCGCGGCGCCACGTTCCTGCCGCCCGCGCACGTGACGCTGCCGGACCACGTGGACTGGCGCAAGAAGGGCGCCGTCACCGAGATCAAGGATCAGGGGAAGTGTGGATCCTGCTGGTCTTTCTCTACGGTAAGTTTTGCTTGAAAAATTTGTGTTTTCGTGTTGGTTTTTAAGGATAATGGCAGTTGTAAGGGTTGTTTTGCATAAAAAGTATGTGCATATTTTCGATAAAATTAGGATACACGCATTTATCAGATAGTTTATTTCTTAAAATGTTTTCATCTATATTCAACTTTAACATAATAGTATTGTTACATACACAGTTTCATGGATGCACATAGCTCAGTCTAAACTTAGCCTATGCATATAAAATTATTTATGTTATTATCCTTTTACAACTTAACATAAGTTATCAATTACTAGAGTAGAAAATAATAGTGTTAGTTTGCCAGAAATGTTTCACGCATATTTTCACTTCGCCATTGCCACCATCGGTTCCTTCAGTAATTGGGAACCTGCAACATGTTTCAGTTCCGAAATAATTTATTTATTTCTATTTTGTTCCTTCCTTTTACCAGTTGAGTACGGCTCTTAAGTGTTATATTTTATCTGTTAATATTAAAAGGTACTTGTATACACCAAGCGTAATATTGTTAATAAACTAACAATGTCTTGCACGTGTGTACTTCATAAATATTGATATGCCTTATGCAAATTTATATTACTTGAATATGGGTATCTTCATTACTAGATGCGCAGATTTATATATTTTCTTAGGCTTATATAACGTGGATGTTACTAGCGATCAGTCCTGAACTCCTACGGGTATGCTTTGCATAAAATAAGACAATAAATTGTCTATGCTACTCAACATTAATGTAGCTTTAAATTAGTGAAAGTGTTTTCCCCATGCCTTACCTCATTAAAAGAATATATATGTAGCATTATTACAAACATCTATCTTATATTTTACATACATACATATACTCACTGCTATAAATCCCTTAACGGGGTAGCCAGAGCTTTGGAATGAGAAATGCCTCAGCCACTTTTGGAAGTTAATTGGGGAAAAGCCCACATCGCCCAAAAATCACTCAAAAAGCCCCTATACCCTTAGTCGCCTCTTACGATCACCCACGGGTAGAAATGGGGTAGTGTTATTCTGAGCCGACACTACACACTTATATTTTACAAATAATGTTATTAGAATAGTACTACCAAACTTTCTTTGGTGACGAACGAGTACACGAAGCGAAGAATGGGTTTCGTGGCTTTTAGATATATCGCTAGTTGATTTGGTTTTATTATGATACGTATTTATATTTAAACGGTTATGTACAAAAACAGACCAAATATGATAATGCGAAGCGACCTATTGACCCAGATATCGTAAATACACATTACTCACACGTTACAAAAGGTATTTATTGAAAACATCTTTAGTTTGAGTAATATTTACAATGAGCCGTGTACAATTCGCCATGTCTAACGAAGTTTCGCGGTTCTCACGAATGTGGTGTGTTGCCGATTCGTTTGTCACACATGTTTAGACTGATTACTTTCTAATACACGGTCACATTATTACACGACTGTGCTACTGTAATATTTCATTACAATATTTTAAAGGATGTGGCAGGGATACTAAGAAAGGATCGATTCGTACTTGGTTTAGTTGAGTATTTGATGGTAATGTGCAACCTGTAAAGTGGTATCTTTTGCAACGGACTATAGCATGGAGATCTAACATGAACTTTGTAATCTTAATATTTGAGGTAACTTAACCAGTTTTTTATTATTCATTTTTCCTATTGGGGTAGACCAAGACTATCGTTCACCACTTTGTACGATCTTGAGAAATCTCTCTTGCTTCCCTTACATTAATTATTCTTTTAATACATGCTCTTTTATTCTTTTCACTTCGGACCCACTTATATTTTTGCAACTAGATGATTATTTATAGAGTCTCATAAAACTTAAGTCTTGTTGTGCAATGTGTCGTGTTCTTGGTAAAACCACATGGCTTATTAGACGAGTCTTAGATGATTTGATTATTGTGTGTCATATCATGATTATTGAAATGATCAAGCCTCTGCTTCGGGTAAGTTCTTGTATATATTTAGGAGCTCATACAGTGAACACAAATTTAATTCTATAAAATACAGTACTATAAAAGCTAAATAGGTAAGCTTTAATGCACACTGATTCTCAGTCGGGCTCTAGAAAACCAGTAACAAAATAACATCAAAACATTTAAAAAAAACTTTCAGATCATAACAAAACGTCATATTCCTATATTACAAAAATGGTCATTTATTAATTAAGGTTTTGTATTACCTTTCATTTATATGAAACAATTCTATTGAAAGAAGCTGTGTAGTGTCAGCTTAGAATAGCACTACCCCATTTCTTCCGGTGGGTGTACGTAAGAGGCGACTAACGGTATTGGGGCTTTAAAAGGATTTTTGGGCGATGCGGTTGGAGACCCATCACCAACAACCTTTATTTTACCATCTTTTCCCCACCCAACTTTCCAAAGGTGGCTGAGGAATTTCTCATTCCTTAGCTCTGGCTACCCCATCTAGGGATTTATAGCCGTGAGTATATGTATGTATGTATGTCTATTGAAAGAAACTATCATTCTACGCGCCCGACCACAATTCACGTAAAATAAGCAGTTTTACTAAGTCTATTAGATTAAGCCTTGACTCCAAAACCTCCGTAGAACAACCAGCGTATTGCAATAGGCCGGTAAATAACAAAGAAAACAGCGAGCGGTTATTTGCTCGTGCGACTATTACGTGTGACTCACCGCTGCAGCCTAGCACGAGCGCTATTTTATCGTCACGATATCGGTTAGAATGAGATGACAGAATACGATACTAAGTGCGTAAGAGATGGCTGTTTTATAGCACCTATCTATCTATCTAGATATCTAGTTAAAATTTCGCTCGTACTGGCTATGTGTTGTGTTCACACGCGCTCTGCCTACCTGTGTGCCGTCATGCTTGATACGATTTAGTAGCGGAGTAGTATTACACTTACACACATTTTAGCTTAGGGCGTCCTTTGTAATGAATGACTTAGATATTTGGTTAAACATTTCTATATTTTCTTCGTTTCTGCTCATTAAAAAAGTTTTTTCTTCATATATTGAGCAGAAAGTATAATAACTTAACTATATAACTAATTTAAAATAGTGACTGATCTAACGAACACTTAAGTCAGTTTCGCGATTATAATCGCTTGAAATATATGTCTCTTAAGATGTTTAAATACATTAAGTTTTTTGTGCAGATTGTTTTTAACTCCTTTTTATTAGTAGCTTGGTAATAAAATGCTACATCCTTTCTTTTAAACCACAACGTCTGTCAATCAATGACTAGCCACGGATAGATTATTCGGAATTTTCCTCAAATACAAGCAAAAAAGGGCATCTTTCGTACTGTGGTTCTGTCTAATGACTGTTAAATTTGATACTTATTTCTTACAACATTTTTAGTGCTCGCTATGTGCGTAATTGTATTTAAATTTTAAAGTAAGGCGTAAGTTGTCTTTCGCAGCATCTGTGCTTATCAATCTCGGCATCATTTACTCGTATGGGCTAAAAATAACATCAATCCTAATAAAGCAATTAAAATCATCACATCATTAGTAAATGCGTAAAATCGTTATGAAATTATAACATGAAATTTCACTAGTTATGCCAAAGACATTTTTGTGTACGACATTAATAGTATTTAATAGAAAAATAAGATGAATAGAAAAGCAAACATCTATTGCTCAACTTTAAAATGTTTAGGAATTTATAATTCAGAAAGCCTTGGCTATCCTTTTCTTAGGATAAACTTTCATTCTTTACTTAAAATAAAAAAAGAGTAACAAGCAAATAATTCCACAAGATTCGCAAAAATACCGCTGCTAAGTGGTTTTGGTGCAAGCAAGATTATTTTCATTAAAACTGGCTCCCAAGTGTGTCGCGAGGCAACCAAACAACATTATAATGTGACCTCTAAACCGCATCGCCCAGCGAATATCTATTGGTAAACAGACCTTGCTACACTGCTTCCTATTCCGACATAGATTCAATTGAATACGGATTTAGATTATGGCTTTGATTATATTTTGTTTGTTTTTAATTGTATCAAAACATATCACTTCATAACTTTTCCTTAGGGGTGGAAATCATATGTTTGAACGATACGTTTTGAATTGAGAGGATCCTATAAAATATTTGATTACCTAAAGCTGAACATAATTCATATCGATTAAATATTTTATTAAACTGCGAGAAGATCCAAGACAAGACACTATATTCATAGCCTTGCCTCTAATATATGATGACGAAGTTACGTTGCGAGTTAAATCAAAACTAAGTATGAATAGTCATGGCGTTTCAATCTCCTATGTTCAAAAATGGATACTCTATATTTGTTCTCAATGCATAAATTACAAAAAGTGGTAGCCTGAACTCCATTCAATTCCGTGGTATAATAAAAGGATAGTTCGTGTTTTAGCTAACCTTACTTAGTCACCTAGTACGACACTCAGGAAAAAAAAGGCACTGCTTTTTAAACCGACATTACTTTATCTAAATCCCTTTGAAAAACAATCTCCAATACATTTCCCACGTCCCCAACAGACCGGAGCCCTAGAAGGCCAAAACTTCCGCAAATCCGGCGTCCTAGTGTCTCTCTCAGAGCAAAACCTGATCGACTGCTCGGCCGCGTACGGCAACAACGGCTGCAACGGCGGCCTCATGGACAACGCCTTCAAGTACATCAAGGATAATGGCGGCATCGACACCGAGAAGACCTACCCTTACGAGGGGGTGGATGATAAGTGCAGGTAAGAATTGATTTACATACACACATAAACTCACCGCCAAAAATCCCAAAAAGGGGGAGCCAAAACTTTAGTGCTGGAAACTTCTTAGCCACATTTAGAAATTCGGGGACAAGATGGTAGAAATAAAGTGTCATTGGTGATGGGTCTCCAACCGCATCGCCCAAATACCAATTTAAAAGTTCCCTTAGTCGCTTCTTACGACACCCGTGGGTAGAAAGGGGTAGTGACATTCTACGCCCACACTACACTGCACACAAATATATAGTTATGTCGTAGTTTAAATGAATTGTACAAGAGAATGACAGAGGTGTGTATTCCTACAATTCGTATTAATAGGCAAGTATTTTGCCGTGTAGTGTCGGCTTAGAATAGCACTACCCCGTTTCTACCGATGGGTGTACGTAAGAGGCGACTAACGGTATTGGGGCTTTTAAGGTATTTTTGGGCGATGCGGTTGGAGACCCATCACCAACAACCTTATTTTTACCATCTTTTCCCCACTCACATTTCCAAAAGTGGCTTAGGAATTTCTAATTCCTTAGCTCTGGCTACCCCTTCTAGGGATTTATAGCCGTGAGTATATGTTATGTTATGTTATTTTACCAAGGATAGGTTCCAATTATAGAAGAGTATATAGTGGTAGGTTATGTGCATTTTTATTTTATAGTTTCTAATTTATTGTAACTAACCTTGTCATTGTAATAATCACGATATATCAATGGGTAAAATTGTGCAGACGGGCCAACGCCTGTTAAAAAAACACTTATAGTAATCCTTAGTTTTACCCACGTAAAACCCCGGTTCAGGCTTAAACCAATTTGTCCATTTTAAAGTCTTTATATATATATGTGTGATAAATTTATCTTGGTTGTTAACGGTAAAAGAAAACATTGTGAGCAAATTCACATAGCAGTTTATCACGTATTCATACAAAATGCCGGTAGGTTGCCCTTATAATGTGAACACACTGACAAAAAAATGTGGGTACTCTGAAAAGTAGTTGGCAATCTCGCGATGTTTAGATGTATGAATACTTCTGTCACCCTTTTGGGGATATTTCCTAAAGTGGCTGAAGAATTTTCTATTTTGATACCCTTTTATAGCCGTGAGTTTTAGTTTTAATAGTTCTAATTATTGATGACTTGCTTATGTTTACCTTTAAGTATGTCTTTAGTAGGTCCACGCACACGAATAAGAAAATATCGAATATAACTACCTCTAATATCTTACTCTAAATTTTAGAAGTATTAGTATTTAAAGTAAGTAAAGTAACGTGGGTACTCTGAACACCAGGTGACAATGTCACGTGATGTTCAGAAGTATTAGTACCTCTGCCAACCCCTTCGGGGATATTCGGCGTGAAAGTTTATGTTTTGTTATGTATTAGTATTTCTATCACCATTTCGGGCACAAACGTTAGAGTTAAAATATCCCCCCCCCCTCAGATACAACCCCCGCAACGCCGGTGCCGACGACGTGGGTTTCGTAGACGTTCCGCAAGGTGATGAGTCAGCGCTGATGGCCGCCGTGGCCACCGTGGGGCCCGTGTCCGTGGCCATCGACGCCAGCCAGGAGACCTTCCAGTTCTACTCCACGGGAGTCTACTATGATGAGAACTGCTCGTCCGAGAACTTGGATCATGGGGTGAGTAGAACAATTAATGAACGCCTAATAAGTTTTTTTTACAGTATCGTTTACGATTGGATCGCGACGCTTCCATACATTTTGTATAAGAATTGATCGAAAGGGCGCGCTGTCGGCGACATACACACGGCGGTGTCTTGCCCCTAAAGAGTAAAGCCGTTGTTTCAGAACATCTGATATACAGAATACTACAAAGCTGCAATCTATCAAATTTGGCCCTTAATTTTGTTTAAGGTTTCACCCTTAATAACCTTTTTTACCTAGTTCTGCTGCCTAATGTAAATCATTATTTTAAAATATCCGTTTGTAAGTTAAAAATGAGAACTCCCAAACATTCTGATTTCTTTGTGTTTATTTTCTCTTATTTCATCATAGATTTGCGAAACATTTTGTATTCTCATGCCTAGGAGTACCAATTGTTTGATTTAATATAATAGTAAATATGTTTTTTCCTGTCATTATCTGTTATAAAAATTACGCACGAAATTTTGACGATAACCTCCTCTTTTACAATGCTTTGATAACAAAATTGGCAGACTAATATAGTTATAGAAACGTAGTCACCTTACAACAAACCATTTCATATAATATTTTGTAGTCTGTGTATTCGCTTTCAGAACAAATTGGTTTAAATTAATTAACAAATATTACTTTTCTAAAAGGATAAGTTATTTTAAGCATCAAATATATCTATCGTAAAGTATATATTGAAATGACCTTGAATCATTCCAAAGGTCGCCTTGACGAACTTTTGTAAACATAATAATGGGAAGTAAATGGTACATAGCAAGACGATTAAGCTAAATATGATGTAAGAGAATGAAATAGGTAGTGCTATTGTAAGTTGATAGCAACAAGCTACATAGATTAATATGTTTGTTTTTGAAAACACAGTTATCAGTCAGGTCACTCGGACATATAAAATCGCAAACAAACAATAGCTTATCAGATAATATTAAATAACATATGTTTCCGATAAAACTAGTTGTATGATAATTTTATTTCCTACTTTTGATGAAATAAGTAGGAAGCCATCTACATCTAAGTATGGTAGTAGTACTCCCAATCTAAGCCAATAGACAATCTACTACCCCCTAAGATTTGTACTATAAATCTGTAGCATTATGTGGTACCTGTCTACTGATTACGTATCTTTTGCGACTGACGATTGTGTCGCAATTTGCACGATTGTCGCTGTCAATGTCATAAATTTGTATGCGTTTTGACACTTTTGACAGCGACAATTATGCAACTTGCGTCACAATCGTGGTCGCTAAAGATACGTTATCAGGGCGCCGGTACGTGGCTGCCACTTTAGAACCACTTTTAGATATTATAGCACTAAAATAACTTTTGCAGCGTAAATAAAAAAAAAGTGCGTAGGCCTCCCACAAGATGCACCAATGACTTGGTGAAAGTCGCGAGAATCCAATGTATGAGGGCAGCTCAGCCCCTGATTACGTATCCTTAGTGACTGACGATTGTGTCGCAATTTGCACGATTGTCGCTGTCAATGTCATAAATTTGTATGCGATTTGACACTTTTGACAGCGACAATTATGCAACTTGCGACACAATCGCGGTCGCTAAAGATATGTAAGCAAGGGGCAGGACCGGTCGTTGTGGAAATATTTGGGGGAGGCCCATGTCCAGCAGTGGACATTTGATGGCTTAATAATGATAACGAATGTAATTCGAATTTCTAAAAGTGGCGGAGGAATGTCTAATTCTGAAGCGCTTACTACCATGAATATTTATATGTATATTATGTGAAATAATGCTTTTATTTTCCACTTATACTTCCAAAAATAGTAACATATATTATATTTCCTAGGTGTTGGTGGTAGGATACGGTACAGACGAGTCTGGTGGGGACTACTGGCTGGTGAAGAACTCGTGGGGCCGCTCGTGGGGAGACCTGGGGTACATCAAGATGGCCCGCAACAGGAACAACCACTGCGGTATCGCCTCTTCCGCCTCATACCCCTTAGTCTAAACCCTTACTTTTATCATTTGTATATATTAACATTACTGAGCCAATAGCGCCATCTAACTTTAATCTTTACTGTCTTTTAATTCTGTCAGAAAATAAGAAAGAAATGGTTAAAGTGAGGTGGAACGAATTGGATTTATTATAAGTAAAATATGTGTTTCATAATTGTGAAATTTGCGTTTATTTTAATAGAATTGGAAATGCCCTCTATTAAATAGTAATTTGGTGCGGGATACAAAAAAGATATAGAAGATTCGCCAGACGCATTTGGATTGTTTGTTTTCATTTTATCATAATATTATGTTATAATTTCACTTTTATAATGTCGATACGTCATGACACGTTTAAAAGTAATAATTAAAGAAAATTACTTTTTATTTTATGTATTATCGTTTCTTTTCGTACAGTTGATTTTGTTTGGACTTTAATCCAACATTTAGTTAATTCAAAATTATGAGTAATACTCATATACAACTCATTTTCTTTTAAGCAAGTAAAAGAAATGTCCAAGTGCGACCTATATATATATTTCAGTTGATAATATTCCAATTTGCTTTTTATCTTATAACTGTCTAGATATTACCATTCCAAAATTGCTTTGATAAAGTGTAATTTGTATTCAATAAGTAGATGTATATATGGAAAGACTGTCAACGAATGCTTACAATAGATGGTATAGCAAGTCATGTGATATTATTATATTGTTCATGCGAGATTTCAATAAAGACCTACCTTTTTATATTTTTGTGTTTTATTTAGTTCTTATGGGGGACTGAATACCCCCAACAGAGTTAAGATGTGGAAAATACTTGGGCTTATCAGGAGATGGAACTGATGTAAAAATGTACTGTACAGGTTCGTGTACCTATAAATTACTATTGGGCAATCTTGTATTAAATATATATCACTACTGATTATACATATATATGCTCACGGCTATAAATTCCTAAACGGATTGGCCAGAGCTTTGGAATGAGAAATTCTTCAGTCACTTTTGGAAGTTGAGTAAGGAAAAGATGGTATTAAATATTTGTTGATGACAGGTCTCCAACTCCAACCACATAGCCCAAAAATCACTCAAAGATACCCTTAATCGTCTCTTGCGATCACCCACGGGTAAAATGGCTAATGATCGTTTCCAATATATCAACTTTTGAACTTCCAAGCTGACTAAAGAAATGTGGATGTTACTGCAACGGTCACTTCCTTCATGGGCTTGTAGCAGGCTTGTAGTCATATGCTCGCATATAGTTTAAAATAATTATTAATAAAACCAAGAGGACTGCGCAGTTGGTAAAACACTCCGTAAAAAAAATAAAGAATAATAAATTTACATATAGTGGTAACACACGGGTTAGAGGAAATACTATATCGTCCTAACACCACGTGTCTGGTACCGTGGCGGGTATAAAAGTAATTAGACGGTACAGATGATGGCAAGCTGATCACGTTAACAGATACCATATCATAGGACTAAGTTTGACTTTACTAACCCATATGGGTTGGTCTATTAATCGAGGAAAACCAGGAGAGAATTCCTATGTTGACTCCAACGTAAACGCCCCGTATAGGGTGGAGTTCTGGACATCACGTGACATAATCACCTGGTGTTCAGAGTACCCACGTTTTGCTTCGCAAATGTACGCAGACCTATCGCCGTTTTGTACCAATAAACTGTCACATTACTAAGTACAGGGTTTTCTCACGATGTCCCTCACTGTTAACAACTACGATAAATTGGGATTTGAACCGTCACCTGTCTGCAAAGGCGGTGTTTTACCCATTGAGATATCGAGGTTGTTCTGTTCGAAATTGGTTCTATTTTAAATTGAATCAACATTGCACACGTTGCAATCTCCAACTTTATAAAAATGCACATTGTATGGTGCCTAGTAGGCACTGCCTACTCATAATTATTATAAATCAAAAACTTTCTTATAATGTTTAAATCCATACTAGAGTATTCTATAATGCTTCAAGGTTATACTTAATAACAAACAACAGTGATGATTACAGCGATCCGATAAAAATAAACACCGATTGTATGAAATTTGTGACACACAAGTTTGTGTCTTTATTTTCCTGGTGTAACGCGAATTATTAATTGATAACAGTAGTAAGGGTAGCAAAAATTCAATATATATGTTTAATTTATTATTACTATCATATCACGCCTAACATACTCTACTTAACTACTATTAAAAAATATAATATATATTAATATTCTAATGAGTATATTTATAACTAACCTAAATCTTAGTTACACTCATACTTCATAAATTACTTTTTGGATCAGCCTGTATCTTACTTTAAATACACAACCCACACAATAATTCGAAACCGCATTTCCCTGACTACCCACCAATCCTTTTTAGTGACAATTTAGAGTATACGGTAAAACCTAAAAATGGTTTATGTGTACTTGTTATGAATAATGAAATGTAAAAATATTTTATTCAAATAAATGAAAAAAAAAAAAAAAATAAAAAAAAAATGAAGGAAATAGCATGCAATTGATAAACCAATACGTAATCGCGATTGCAGTATCGAGTTTTAATCAAAACAGCGGTAAGTTGTTGTTAGTCACGGGTTGGGTTTCAGTATTTATTTATGTCTTGTAAAGTAAATAAGAAACAAACTTAAAATACAAATATCTACACAAAGTGGATAATCAATAAGACTGTGCCCATGGTAACCCTACGAGTTGCTCACAGTGTGTGGTGACATTTTGTAATAAAACAATCATTAATTATACTTTTTTTCTTAAACACACCAAAAGAAACGGATTTTCCTTGTATCACCTAACTAAACTAAAGAAATAGATTATAATTAATACCGCGGATGAGATTAGCTAAAACAATAATTTAGATTAAAAGATATAAATTAAGAAGAAAGGAAGATTTTGAAATTCTTGAGCTATCTTTTAGAAGTTATATTTCAATTAATATATTTCGAAAAATTTAACTTAACATGCATGAACGAATCGATGTAGGTATTGGCCTAAATGCCTAAATAATATTTAAATGTCTAATTAATATAGCGGTAGTTGAAGTGCGAGTTGGTAAACCATCGACTTCTACCGAGATAGTGGCCGGGACCAACCGCCTCGACATGCCCTCTAATCTCAAACGTTCACGCCGCATATCCCGAATGGGTTGGCAGAGGTACTAATACTTCTGAAGACGTGACATTATCATCTGGTGTTCAGAGTACCTACGTTTTGCATGGACAGTGTGCTCACGTAATAGGGGGCAGGCCTATCGCCGTTTTGTACGAATACACTGTCACATGACTAAGTACAACTCAGCCATGTGGGTTTTATCATAATAATACTATTAGTTAGATACAATCGATTTCTGATAATAATTTATACACTACTTACCAATACCATTATATGAAAACTGATAGTTTAAGCCTTTTTTGTTTATTGTTGCCTGAAATACAGGTAAATTACCTAGCTCAGGAACAGGAAAATGTTATATTTTGTACTTAAAATAATTAACTAGGTTAAGAAGAATATTATGTACTTTTGAAAACTGAATAATTTTTTATTTTTTTTATTTATTTCTGGAGTTTTATCTGATTTTCTCCTTGCTTTGTCCCAAGTTCCAAAAAAGGGTAACCAGAGCTTGAGAATTAGTAATACCTCAGCCACTTTTGGTAGGTCAGAGGAGAGAGGATAGTACAATTAAGATTGTTGATGATGGGTCTCAAGCAGCATGACCCGACAATCGTCTCTTATGACACCCGTGGTAAGAAATATAACATACATAACATAACATAAAACATAAACGTTCACGCCGAATATCCCCGAAGGGGTTGGCAGAGGTACTAATACTTCTGAACATCACGTGACTTTGTCACCTGGTGTTCAGAGTACCCACGTTTTGCATGGACAGTGTACTCACGTGATAGGGGGCAGGCCTATCGCCGTTTTGTACGAATACACTGTCACATGACTAAGTACAACTCAGCCATGTGGGTTTCCTCACGATGTTTTCCCTCACCGTTAACAACCATGATAAATTAACCACACATAATGTCTTTAGAAAAGACAAATTGGTGTAGGCCCGACCCAGGATTTGAACACTAGTCGTTTGCACGATAACCGAGTGTTCTACCCACTGGGCTATCACGGTTGTTGTAAGAAATATATAAGTGTTATTTTTACCAAATATTTGTTTATGCGATAATAGGCTAATTACTTTCTACATATATATACTCACGGCGTAAATTCCCATTGGGGTAGGCAGAGACTATCGATCGCTACTTCGTACGATCCTGGCAAACCTCTCTTGCTTCGTCTACATCCATCAATCTTTTCATACATGCTCTTTTATTCTTCATACTTCGGACGCCGGCCTTTTTGAGCACACACTCTGTTTGTTCGAAGTGTGTCCTCCGTGGTCATCCTCTACTCACATTGGCTCTATAGATCTCTTTCACCAATTAACTATCATCCATCATCTATATAGTTGCAACAAAACAATTTACTTCACTACTTTTCCTTAGGAGTGGAAATCATATGTTTGTAAGATACGATTTGAATTTAGAGGAGAGGCATTTAATGAATCCACCCATTCTTAGTCCATAATCACTTTCACGCAACTCTGTCAGAAAGTCATCCATGAACAAATTGAAGAGCCACGGAGAAGCAACACAACCCTGTCGGACACCCCTAGAGATGCCAAACCAGTCAGTGTTTTCCCCGTTTACTCTTACACATGCACTAGAATCCTCATAGAGTGAAAGTTTCACTGTGAATCCAATGCACGTATAAGTTGATTCCCCAGACCGAACTTGGATAACACCTCCCACAAACACTTTCTTACCACCCTATCATACGTCTTCTCTAAATCTATGAAGGAGCAATACACCTTTTGGTTCTTGGCTAAGAACTTTTCGATGATGCTCCTTAGAGAGTAGATTTGATCCATACATCCCATTCCTTTCCTAAATCCTGCTTGCACATTCCATATTTTCTCATCAGTTTCATCCATCACTCTTTCAATCAATACCTTTGCATACAACTTACCGACAATGCTGAGTAGGCTAATGCTGCGGTAGTTTTTAGCCTCCTGGTGTGACCCTTTTCCTTTATACAGAGGCACAATCACCGCTTTGCACCAGTCTTGTGGTACTTTGCCACTCGACCAGCATTTTTGAAAAAGGAAGTACAACCAAGAAGCCACCAACCCTTTACCAGCCCTCAGCATTTCGATAGTTATCCTATCATACCCTGCCGGCTTTCCTATTTTCATACTTTTCATTGCTTTAAATTCACCCTGATAATCTTTCACTACATTCACTCTCGTGTATTGGGAAACTCCTTTTTCTTTCCGGATATATTTCCAGAACAACTTTTAGTTATTCCGGAAATTATCAGAGAGTTTCCTCTCACACCATTCTTTCAGATCACGCTTTTTCTTTTCTATTTTCTTCTTAACCTTATTCTTAACTCTCTTATATTCATCTTCACTATTTTTCACTACATCATCTGTTACTCTCGCATCCATTCGTTTACTAGCTCTGACCGCTAGTAAATCTAACCAAGCTTTCTTCTTATCTTCGACTGCCTCTTTCACACTCTTATCCCACCAACTTGTTGGTGGTGTATTTGACCTTTTACACAATCCACATACTTCCGTCGCACATTCAACCATTGTCGATTACTTTCTAGTCCATTAAATTAGGTATCTTCAATAACAATAGTCAAGTGAAGACTAAACTAGTTTAATTATATTATAAAGGTTAAAGGCCAGTATAATATTGGGCTAGTACCACACGTGACCTCATTAGATCTAGGCCAATCTCCATATGGTATTGTCAATAGTGGTGTTAGTGGGTCACGTCGCAAATCCGACGATTGGTGGGTTCGGGAGTAACGACCGACCAACTCGTGACACCGATAAGGGCAGCGCGCTCCCATTTTGATAAGAGTAACCGTTATTGTTTGCTTTTGTCTTTCAGTGGTTTCAGAACATGTTAGGGGACTAACTGATGAACGAAAATGTTTTTTTCAGAACTCCAAACTCCTTGTTTAAACTTTGCAGTTTCTCTTTTCTAAAGTCATAAGTGTGGCTGAGGAATTTATAATTCCTTGGCTCTGGCTACCCCTTCTAGGGAATTATAGCCGTGAGTATATGTATGTATGTATGTATAAGTGTAGCTAAATTATCATGGTTATTAAAGGTAAGGGAAAAAATCGTAAGGAAATCCACATGGCTAAGTTATAGATAGTCATGTGACAGTGTATTCGTACGAAACGCCGATAGGCCGCTCCCTATGACGTGACTACGCTGTCGATACTCTCAACAGCAGGTGACAATGTCTCTATGTTTTTCCAATTAACAGCTGGTATAATTCTAATCATCACAACTATACAATAACAAACATTCGTTATCAGTACTAATCAGCACGTAACGAGATACAGGCACGGGGTGAATGGTTGGTGATACCGGGGGGCGGACGTAATTAGATCTGCGCTCTTTGTTAAATTGCAAACAATAACTTTGCATATGGTGACGTATCAAATAACAGTGATAATAATGTCATGTGACGGAGTTTGAGATACAAAGTCATGTTTTTAGTGTAGACCGGCAACAAAATCCTTTAATGGATATCGTCTTATACTGCTTTTTATTTATATAATCTGGGTATTATCAGCTTAGAATAGCACTGACCCATTTTTACCCACAGAAGTCGTAAGAGGTGACTAAGGGTAATGAAGCGTTTAAGTGACTGTCGGGCGATGTTTCTGGAAGGTCATCACAAACACTCCTTCGTTTACAATTATTTCCTCACCTCCTTGTGGCTGAGGAATTGGAAATTCTACAGCTCTTGCTACCCCTCATTTGGATTTAATACCTTGAGGATATGTTTTTTAAACGTCAGTGTGTAACAATCGGAACAAGGATCAAACGTCCTCGTCGTCGAATACGAATATTCTATGACGTACCTACACAAACCCAGCTAGAACTTAGATTGCTAATTCGTTGCTTCAAATCGTTGATCGGCATATTGTCCACTTATATTAGCACTTCTCTTCTATCGAATCTGCTGCCAAAATTTATAAATCTAAAGCCCTGGCAAACACTACTTAAACGTGTAAAAGAAAAAAAGGATAGAAGAATTTCGCGCAAATTGGCAGAGCGACGGGGGCGTATACCCGAGGTAGCGGGTTAGATTCCCGCCTGTGTCGAAATTTTTCTTTCCTTTATTTATTAACATTGTTTAGTTCTATTCTAAGCCGACACTACACAAATCGCTGAATTATTGTTAATTTAAAAATTCTGCGGTCTCCTACGTGGTACCATAACGATATTCATAACTATACGTTTAATATAGGGTGAAATGTTTAAGTTTCTCACTAAAACAAAGCGAAGTACAGTGCGCTTCATCGTTTATCCTGTGTGGTCTCAGCCCGCTTATAGACGCCCACTGCTGGAAATAGGGATTTCTACAAGATCATTACAATATCTGAAGAGGAACACACCTAATCATCCGGTACGAGGTTGCCACTGCATAACATTCAACCCCTAATGGCCGCCAGTAGCCCCAATTACTGTATCGAATTAACCTTCCTTGAAATTATGTGCGGGACCTTTGTATCTATGTCAATACAGTATGATAAGCGTGTCACATGACCGTTGTTGCTGATAGCGGTCATGTGATGCGACGCAGTAGGTAAAAGCGAACGATCTCCACGAGGTCAAATGTCACTGGGACAAACAACTTTGAACTGGCCTGGCCTTGTACACAGGATTAATAGAAATAATTAAGTACCCATTAGTACGGAGTACCTAACACAGGAGCATGAGCCGTGACTTCTACGTGTATCACCGTAGTCATAGCATTGACGCTTGCAAAACCTAACAGACGTTTGGTTTCCTAATAAAATAAGAGTTCTACGCATTGGATTTCATCTAATTTCTTATTCGTATTTAATTAGAGTTTTTTTTTAACGTAAACGTTCAAACCGTATATGTCCGAAGGGGTTGTCGAAGTCAGAGAACCCACGTTTTGATTCGACAGAGCACTCGTGTGTTAGGGGGCAGCTTACGATTCGAACTCACGGCTATGCATGAGAGGCGGTTGTGCTCTCCACTGAACTATCATGGTATACTCTTCTCCGGTTAGAAATAAGATGTTGGCTAAGAACTCTATTTCACTTCCCCCCGGTTCGTACTAACCAAAACATCATGCGTGGAGGACTATGCTATTCCATCTGAAATAAATTACTTTTCCATGGCAATAAAACCCAAAAATGAGTAACCAGAGCTTCAGAATTAGAAATTAGATTGCTGAAATAATGTTTTACACAAAGTGTTTGCTGTGTAGTGTCGGCTTAGAATAACACTTCCCCATTGGTGTTCGTAAGAGGCGACTAAGGGTATTGGGGCTTTTAAGGTTTTATTGGGCGATGCGGTTGCAGACCCATCACCAACATCCTTTATTTTGCCATCTTTTCCCCACTCAACTTTCCAAAAGTGACTGAGGAACTTCTAGTTCCTTAGCTCTGGCTACCCCTTCTAGGGATTTATAGCCGTGAGTATATGTATGTATGTATTTTCGGAGCTCAAGCCACTTCGACCAACCAACACAGCTCTACATCCTTAGTTACCTCACCTCATACCCATGGTAAGACATGGTGTAGTGTTTTTTAAGTCGATTACACAGCCAATTATAAATATATTTGTTTTCTATTCTTGCTTTTTGTTGTCCTTCTTATAACCAACGATCGTCTCTTATAGGTGTACTTTGCCTTTTCTGTGCTAATTGACTGAGGAACAACTTACTTCTTAAGCTCTAGCAACTCCTTTCTGGATGCATAACCGACAATTTATTAACCCTCGATATTTATGTTAGCAGCACGTGACTGCTTTTTAGTAGCTGTTATTGCTTCAGGTCATCGAATCCAAGTGGACATTGAGATGGCATATCTTGTCTCGACCAACCCTATTAATAGGTTGTTTACACTCAGATAGCAGGATATCAGGGTATATTGGGAGCAATAAGACACAAACTCTCACATAAACGATACGTTTAATTACAAAACACAGATATATGAACACTTAGCTAATCTATACAGTCGGTATTTACATGATTCACGGTTCGTCCGAGACTATTCTCAGACATCCATTTCTTTATTGGCACTTGGAGGAAATAAAAAGCATAAAAACACGTTTTCTTGGTTAGTGTTAATGAACTTATAAATGCTGCTTGGATTTTTATAAAAAGGATATCAATGTTATACTCGATAGCTTTGTATGGTGGCTCATCAAGGTTTTAAATTATAAATAAATATTTACGAATACGGACAAAACAGATTAAGTAAAGTAAGTACAATTAAATGACTTGGGGTATGAGATAGTAATACGGGATGCAACCCGCGACTTTCGGACCCAGAAGCTAGACACCTATCCACTGGGCCATGGACGCCTTCAAACAGATTACATCGCATCAGGATATTTTGGAGAATAAGAGAAACAAATGGATCTGTCCATAATATATAGGAAAAAGTACATGTATGTATCTAAGTACTAAAGAAAATTATCTGACTATGTGTCAGAAAGGCAGTCTAATTAAACAAACAAAAGCTAACAAAGCCAACATATGTCCAAGTGCGTTATCTGTGTCAGCTGTGAATAACACTAATATTGGTGACGACGAATGCAGTGACTCACATATCGAGTATCGACCTCAAACAATACTCCAATCAAGTGAATCACACTAACTACATATTGACATTGATCGGGTCGCGTACTGTTTCGAATCACCTTAATATTTGCTGAAAAGTTCATTGCCGTAATTCGTTTTGTGAAAATAATAAAAAGCCATGACAGGGAAGTAAGTGAAAATAATGTGATATGAAAGAATTGGTTGGTAAACGTACGGAGACTAGGTTTATTCTCCAGTTACCAAAAAAAATAGCTCAGAACATGGCTTGTTTGTCTATGAGAATTAAAACCTGCCACTAGCAACAAAAGAAACATTTTTTGATTAAAATATGATTCTTTTGAGCCACTTATTCTAGTAAATTAAAAAAAAACTAGATAATATTTTGTAATTGTCGGGTGCTAAGCAGCAAATACATATTTTATTTCATTCTTTGTTCACAAAAAAAGATATATATGTTTGGGTCTAAAATCGGAACATAAATTGTTAAAATTTTATTTTTTAAATAATAAAAAAACATAGTTATCCGGTAGAGCAGACTCAGGAATAAATAACCCAAAATAATGAAGACAGGACCCGTTCTATTAAGTCAGATCATATCGTTCAGATTATATAGTTATCAACTAATCATTTCAATACACTCAATATTTACATCATATTCAGAAGAACACACAACAACTATTATTTACACATTCAGAATTCGCGTACTTTCCTCATCATATTATGGGGTTGGTAGGGTTACTAAAACCCTTCACTAAAATAATGTCTGATATATGACATATCAGAAACCATAAAAGAAGTCAGGATCACGCAATGACTAGTTATTTCGTGGTAACATCTACGTATTTACATTTCGATACATTCATTGTGTTGAGAATCACAAAAACAGGTCAAAACCAGAGGTATACTAAGTTCAAGTAATTTTATATTCTTAAAATATGACTTATATGTAAGAAATACAATTGTATATAATACAACAACCTACACGTTGTTCGGTTGTATATAACATTAAGACAATTTTTGGCACAAAAGACAAGATTTTGAGCAGAACTAAAATTCTACCACAATGGTAGGAAACAATGTTAAGATTAGCAACAGGTAGAAATTTGATTAAGAAACAGAAAAACAAAATAGACTAGGTATATTAATGTGCCAACTGTGATATGCAATAACTACTATTTACAATAGATTATATAATATTTGTAGTCTTTATAAATAAATGATAATACATAAAAAATGCCAAAGCAATAAGTTAACTTTAAATAATTTGAAATGCTTTTCTATATCTTTTACAGCTTTACATAAAAAAAAGAATTGTAATTAACGTGTTACAAATGGAATACCAAATCGTGCTGGATGTGTGGTCAATAATTTGTCCAAATACGGGCAATCTGCTAGCAACTTTCGATGTCGATTTTTAATTTACATCAAATATCTTTTATGAGGTTTTTTTTCTGAACATCAAGTGTAATTTTTAATTTCAAGATACATACATATACTAATTAGAAATTTCTCAGCCACTTTTGGAATGTAAGTGGAGAAAAGATGGTAAAATAAAGGTTTTTGGTGATGGGTCTCCAACCGCATCGCCCAAAAATCCCTTAATAACCCCAATACCGTTAGTCGCCTCTTACGTACATCCACCGGAAGAATTGGGGTAGTGCTCTTCTAAGCCGACACTACACAGCAAAATAATTTCAAGATAACGACTGTTTATTTAAATCTTTAAGAAGATCAAATGGCAGCATGTTGCCTATTTTACCACACATCCGAGACCTCTGGGATTACAACGATCACCTAAGACAAAAAAAAACAATGCAGGTTACATTTGGCATTACAATCTGGCATCCTACCCGACCATCCAATTTATTTCTTCTTAGGTTTCTTAGGGTTCCGTGAGCGGCTCTTGGCCTTGCACAGCGGACAGATGGGCGCGTTGCGGTGGATCTGCTGATGGCACGACAGGCACGACTTCATGGGAGGGGGCTGCTGTCTATATGGGGGGGGGGAGTATCGAGTTATAGGGGTTGTTGGGGTGGCTGGTCTGAACAAGTTTTACTATGGGAGCGATTAGAGCAAGTTTGTTTTTGTATCTGAATAGAAATCTGCGGAGTTGAGGATATAAAATACACTGAGATCAGTACATATAAGTTGCTCTAATCAAGTTGGTCTCAAGAGTAAAAGTTGGTCAGCATGGTCACCCTAACAACCCTCTTTATGGCTTATTACTGTCCTATTTATAGTTATAGTAGAATACACAGTATTGCATTTTTCTATTTTAGTTTGACAATCTAAGGATGAGTCGGAGTCGGAGGACAGCTATCAAGTTGACAGGAAGTGATGTTTTCATCAAAACTTGCAAATGTCGAAATTATTTTCATTTAAACATGAAAACACTATATGATTTATACTAATACTAATAAAAATAATATGATGCTAATAATGCAGTATGAGAATGATGAATTATTCGCATCATATTAGATTTATTAGTATCATTATGATGAATGATGCTAAATAATCTCGCAATATAAATCTAGTACTTTTAAATATAAATTACAATTTCGAAACTATGACATAGTTGGACCAAAGTGTAGTATAAACATTTTGGTAAAAAAAAAGGAACTATCTTGATCTGGACAACTGTCGTAACTCACCTTAGACTGAATAAACTAAATTAAGACCTATACTATCTCTAAAACAAGGTTTAAATAAATCGAAAGTGAATTTTCATAATTCACCCTCTGATTCTATATCCTTATTTTAATTCTGTTATTTAAACCTCGCACTAGATTTGTCATATTTATGAAGAATTATGATAGCAACTGATTTTAATCGCAAGGGTAATCATTTATACATTTCTTTTTATTTAATTGCTTCAAATGTAGCTGCATCCTACTGAACATATTTTTTTGAAACCTTCATATTTTAGATCTTTTTTCTGACAAGTTAGGACGTAGCGAAGGTGGTAAAAAAAAATATTTTGCTTACTACTGTTATTCTTCATACATAACATATTTTCATTGGTTTTTATATAGGATTCCGAAACTATGTCATGCAAGGGATTTTTAACTTAATCATATTTAATTAACATATAAAATTATCTGAATTAAATTAATATAAATCATTTCAGCTGAAAATCTTTACTGAATTATTGATAGAAAACATGTTTAGGTCCAAATTTTTTTTTTGATATATATAATTTGTTAAATATGAATAAGAATAAGTATCATGCATGTTAGGGTACAATGATAAATTTGATAATACATTTACACCTTACCTCAATAGCCACAAGTATAATGTAATGAATCAACAAAATTGAAAATTAATTAAATTCATGGAATTAGCAACTTAACATTAATATTGGAACGGATTGTGTCCTGAGACACTGGGAGTTGGCCACATATAAGACTTACTAAGAACAAATTAATTTTATTTCTTTAAAAAAATTGTAATTGTAGTGATTTTAATTTGTACGTTTATAAAAATTTACGGTGTGAGTATATGTATATATGTGTATGTATGTATAAAAATACTGTTAAACAGTATTATTTTTAATGGTTGCATTAGGTAAAATCTTCATATTTTGTTAGTAATTAAATATCTCTTCTTGAGACCAATCATTAAATATTTTTTGTGACTTTGAGAGAGTAAAATTAAAATCTAGCGAGTGAAACCTGCTTATTTTTGTATAATATAACACAAAATCAAAAGGATGTTTACTCAAGTCAAGAACAAGTTAGGCAGATCGTTAATTACAGTTATATGTACAAGTTTATCTAGTCCTGTACGGCAAAGACAAGACATACTGATCATCAATATGATATCTCATTTGTATTATTTAAATTGATGTTCCAAGTTCATGGGTCTCTGAATGCATGTCTCTTCATTGTTACTTAATGTACCAATAGTAATGTAGTTTTTAAATTAAAAGGTTACAAATAGAATATAAGAATTTTAATACTATTTTTTATGTTTTTCCTAACAAACAGAATATAAGAATTTTAATACTATTTTTTATGTTTTTCCTAACAAACAGAATATAAGAATTTTAATACTTTTTTGTATGTTTTTCCTAACAAATAGAATATAAGATTTTTTTTATGTTTTTCCTAACAAATAGAATACCTATAAGAATTTTAATACTATTTTTTATGTTTTTCCTAACAAACAGAATATAAGAATTTTAATACTATTTTTTATGTTTTTCCTAACAAACAGAATATAAGAATTTTAATACAATTTTTTATGTTTTTCCTAACAAACAGAATATAATAATTTTATTACTATTTTTTATGTTTTTCCTAACAAACAGAATATAAGAATTTTAATACTATTTTTTATGTTTTTCATAACAAACAGAATATAAGAATTTTAATACTTTTTTTTATGTTTTTCCTAACAAACAGAATATAAGAATTTTAATACTATTTTTTATGTTTTTCCTAACAAACAGAATAATGTTATTACTATTTTTTATGTTTTTCCTAACAAATAGAATATAAGAATTTTAATACTATTTTTATGTTTTTCCTAACAAACAGAATATAAGAATCTTAATACTATTTTTTATGTTTTTCCTAACAAACAGAATATAAGAATTTTAATATTATTTTCTATGTCTTTTAACCTAAAAATGTGGCCAAACGCTAGGACAGTGGGGGGGGGGGGTGAACAGAATGAAACCAAGCGAACCTTAATGAGACGGTAAGAAGGTCGGTGTCTAGTGACCTGAAGGCGGGCGGCGGCGGCGGCGGCTTGCGGGCCGGCGGGGGGAACGTAGCGCGGGGCAGCGCGGGGAAACGACTGGGGGGGAAAAAATAAAATTTAAAAAAATCTTCATACAAAAAAATATATTTCAGAAACGGTCCAGGCGTCTTCAAGTAATCGGTCAACATACATAAAAAAAAACAAATTGATAACCTCCTCCTTTTTTTTAAGTCGGTTAAAAAAATACTAATATAGTCTACTGCACCTGAACTAGACTCATCATCTGTATCTCAGGTTGCAACTTATGAATATACTATAATTAATTGTCCTTCTATAGTAAATATCCTTTATCAGGATATTGCTCAAATGTTCTTCGATTCAAGAACTATGATAACTCAGTGGGTGATCCAAGTGCAACGCTTGACAAGAGTTCAAATTCTGAGTCAGAGCTCAACCAATGAATATTTGTTAAGTCATATGTATGGTTAGTTTATATAGGTTTCTAAAAGTTAGAAGACATGAAAGTACCCCTGATATGTATATTTGTCTATTTTTTCAATTACTATAATCTTAGTATTACTACTTGGGCAATATAGGGCATGAGATAACAATTTTGAAAAGAATGTGTTTTATATGGGATGATAAAATTAACTATTAACTAATAACCCATAACAAAAGTAACTAACTTTACATTATTGTTTCAAGAGTAACAGAGAAATCATTGTTTACATAGGTACATACAAATACTCACGGCTATAAATCTCTAAAAGGGGTAGCTGGTGCTTCACAATCAGAAAATTCTTCAGCCACTTTTGGAAGTTAAGTAGGAAAATATTGTAAAATAAATGTTTTTGGTAATGAGGCTCTAACTGTTGTGCCTAAAATCACATAAAAAGTCCTGATACCCTCAACCGACTAATCGCCTCTTACGATCACCCACGGGGAGAAAATGGGGTAGTGCTATTGCAAATCATTGTGTCTATCGCTTTAGCTCTTACATACATACATATACTCATGGCTGTAAATCCCTAGAAGGGGTAGCCAGAGCTAAGGAATTAGAAATTCTTCAGCCACTCTTGGAAATTTGCGTGGGGAAAAGATGGTAAAGTAAAGATTGTTGGTGATGGGTCTCCAGCCGCATCGCCCAAAAATGCCTTAAAAGCCCCAATACCGTAAGTCGCCTCTTACGTACACCCAGAGGAAGAAATGGGGTAGTGCTATTCTAAGCCAACACTACACAGCTCTTAATAAAAAAATATTACAGCCCTGAATAAATGATAGCAAAGTGTAGTTATAGGTATAGTTACTCGGGGGTGATGGGGCTGCCCTCCTCCTCGTGCAGGTCGGGCAGCCGCTCCAGCCCCAGGCACTGCCGCCGCAGCAGGTCCACCTCCGCCTTCAGCGGCCGGTAGTCCTCGTGCAGCCGCGACGCCGTGGACAGCTTGCGGGACATACTCTCTTCCGTTTGCTTTATTACCGTTTCCATCTGGAATTCACGTAGACGTATTATAGCTATCGACATTATTTTTGTTATTTTTAATATAATTTCAAGTTGTATTTATCAAGTATTTTGCGCAGGAAGTGGTTTACGAAACGTTAGTCAAAACGGCTATTGAATTGACAACACGAAATTGCGTGGAAATGATGAGATATAAGATATTATTTCAGTTTTATTATTCATATTTTGAATGCTTTTATGTTTGATAGTTTCTTAAGTTTATATAATTTGTAGTTTTCTTTTTATACTTTTACACTGAATAGTAATTAATGTCTTTACAGTTACTTAAAGATAAAAAAAGATAAAAAATATTTGTTTCAAAATAAAAAATAATTGTTCTCTATTTTTTGAACGTCACAAACTTACGTATAAGTTAAATCTTACTCTAATGACTCTACTTCGGATTCGGAAGGTGTATTGTTGCGAGAAGAACCCGTAAGAAACTCAGCAAGTGGCACTCAATGTTGGTGTATGTCTGGAAATATCCTGAATAGAGCCCTGGTGACACCAAGCAGTTTCAACTATCATACAATCATTTAAACTGTAAAAAGCTTTTAAATGACGACTGCGTTTTATAATTACTTTATATTTCTTTTCTGTTAGATCCAAAATGTCATCAGGTATTTTATTATAAAATTTTACACATAATCCCATAAAAGATGTATTTATTTTTGACAATCTGTACTTTTAAATTGAAATTTTATTATTATCTCTAAGACTTCTAGTATGTAATTTAAATCTTTTTGTTCATGAAAACCTCATGTGGGGATTTTTACTAATAAATAAAGAATAAATAAAGGAAAGATTTTTTTTTATATTTCCCGCCTGTGTCGAAATTTTTCTTTCCTTTATTTATTACTTCTAGTATGTCTATCACAGTTTTTGGAAAATGATTTCAAATTTTTTCTTACATACATGATGTTTTCATATATACAGCGTGTTAGTTTGACGGCGATCATTACTTCAATATTAATTCGTATAGTAATGTTTAATGCTTAATATCCACCATATGAAATAAACAAAAAGGTTAAAACCGCTTTAGCAGGAAAACTTACTTTCTCCATCAGATGGAAAACTGTGGTTATCTACACTAGCCTAGCGCACACACTCCTACCCGTATAATGTCTCACCCACACACAGAGAACAGCGAGCGCGTTCACTAATCACGCACACATGCTCGTGACCGTATGAACCGCACTATGACAGCAATGCAAATTTGAATTTCGCGGCCATGTTTACATTTGATTTTTCTTTGAACTTATCGCCGCGCCTGGTGAGGCTGTGGTCTTAGTCGCCTCGTATTTCAATCCAGTATTAAATATGGGGTAGTGTAATTCAAACATTTTCAAGTAAATGAAAATGTATGAAGAATAAAAGAGCATGTATGAAAATATTAATGGATGTAAACAAAGCTAGAGAGGTTTGCCAGGATCGTACGAAGTGGCGATCGATAGTCTCTGCCTACCCCAATGGGAACTAACGGCGTGAGTATGTATGTAATGTATGTCCTTCATGAGCGTAAGATGATAAAGTTAAAAACAAATAGAGACCCTCGAAACGATGCATTTACGTGGCATAAAATAAAGTGCGCAAGAGATACCTATTCATTCATTAACCGACATCGAAATTGGAGGAGTTTTTAGTGTATACTAAACTCTCTCGGGGCTAAAGGGCTCTAAACGGGTGTATCTGTACTCTATCACAGTTAACTAAAAAATATGAATAAAAATAACTCACCCCGTTTTGATTGGCAGTGAGTGGCAGATCCGGGCTATCACCTTTTTTTGCGCAAAACGCAGAACATTTTGAGAATTAACATTATAAAACACCAACACTGAATGTTACCATAGCACGAATACCCTCTCTAGCTCTCGAGCCAAACTTAAATTATCTCCTGCAATAGCATAAAGCCGCACCATCTGCGTTCTTTGCTGGTTCGTGTACGCCATATTTACTCAACACAATCACAACACAAGATACTGTAACTGAACTCACACTCCGAAAATTATTGCGAAAAATCAAAGTGACATCCAATCATAAGCGACACAAACACAATGAGCTACAAAGAAACAACTAACTTAGTACTAATACTGTTCCTTTGATGTGATGCCGACAAGCCCGCCCGACTTGATACGTATGCAGATTTTGAATTTCGCGGCGATCGATGTTAACGAATTATGAATTTTTCTCTGAACATACTGCCGCATTCCAACGCAGTATTAACTATGGGGTAGTGTTATTCAAATTTATCACGTCAAATAATAACATGTAAAAAATAAGAAGATATTAGAAGCTAAGTTCGATTGATTACTTTACTGGCCTTGATTTGATTTGGCCGCCGGTTAAGGGTCACGGCGGGTCGCAGCTGTCAGCTGAGTTGCCCGCCTTGTCATCGCGTTTCACGCACACATTGAGCGTGTTGGTGTCAATAGTACTACTTTCTTAGTGCAAATTTTAACAAAATTTGAAAAAAAATAAGTGTGTTTTTTTCAACGAATTCTGCCTCTATACGTGATAATTAATCATACTTTTCATTGAAAACAGTCGTTACAATTACACCCTGTATATTGACATGGCAGTGTCATTATATTTATGGTTTTAAACAATTCTCTAAGGGAATCTCGTGAACCTAAATTATAAATAGCTCTTATTGCTCTTTTCTGTACAATGAATATGGACCCAACATCAGCAGCTCTGCCCCAGAGTAAAATGCCATAAGACATGATGCTATGAAAATAACTATAGTAAACTAAACGAGCGGTCTGTACATCAGTTAAATGTCTTATTTTTCTAACGGCATAGGCAGCACTGCTTAGCCTGCCAGCTAGCGCGCTAATGTGGGGTCCCCATTGGAGCTTTGAGTCCAGATGTATCCCTAAGAAAACTGCGCTATCCATAAATGCTATTTTTTCATTATTTAATGTAATTTCATTATCAGCACTTTTAACATTTGGTAATGCAAATTTAATACATTTTGTTTTTTGGCATTTAGTACAAGATTATTTAAAGCAAACCATGTTTGAATTTGGGAAACTGCATTATTAACAAACTTAAGAATATTAACATCGTCAATATTTTCCGAATTCCTTTTAACGAATTCTTTGTTAAGTGCCCATTTTAGCCCAGAAAAACAGAGTCCGTTATGGTAGCGTACTGTGGAGTTGCATCAAGCTAGTTACTATGCCATTAAACACTGCATAAATAGTACGTAATTAGTGGAAAAGAAAACTCTGCCTCTTTAATCTAGGAAATAAACACCATTTTCACTATGTACGCTTGCGTCACGATCAAGCTAGAATACCCATGGCCGTACTCGAAAATGGCTTATTATAAAGCAATAGAGTTGACACAAAAAACTCATCTTTCTTTCATTCTCACATTTTCACACTCTCCACTGGGTTAAATCTTCCAAATTAAATTTGTAAGGTGACCACCCCCCGGGAATCGAATCCAAGACCTCCGTACTTGAAACCAAGCGCTTAACCGCGAGACCACAGAGGCAGTCTTTCAGTCAGTCACATGAAAGATAGACTATATATTATTACACCAAATTAATAAGAGATCAGCAGTAACAGCTAGAAACCTTATATAACATAAACGTTCACGCCGTTTATCCCCAAAGGGGTTGGCAGAGGTACCAATACTCCTGAACTCTGAATCTGAACTCACATGGCAAGCGCCATCTAGTTTCCAGAGAAGGTACCCACGTTTTGCTTAGACAGGGTACTCACGTGATAGGGGGCAGGCCTATCGCCGTTTTGTACGAATACACTGTCACATGACTAAGTACAACTCAGCCATGTGGGTTTCCTCACGATGTTTTCCCTCACCGTTAGCAACCATGATAAATTAACCACACATATGACTTTAGAAAAGACAAATTGGTGTAGGCCCGTCCCAGGATTGGAACTCACGCCCTTCTGTTTTTCGGGCGGGTGTTCTACCCACTGGACTATCATGTCGCTCCTTATAAACCTTATATATATTTGAAAAATAACACTACTTGTGCAGAGTTGCGGTGGTGCACTAGTTTACATATGTATTTTTTTTAATTTAACAAATTTAAAATATTTAAAAACAATTCCTTAATGCATTATGCAATAATCTTCAAAAATTGTTATACATATTCTCTACTGAGAGCCTCATTCATAAAGATTTAGGGTTTTATAGGAAAATATTTTATGATTTTCTAACCTTGGCACATTTTGGTGGATTCCTAGTATTATACCTACTTTACTTAATCTCAGAAAGAATTTAAGATGTTGTTGCCATCTTAAATTCAAATTGATATGTTAAAAATAAACAAAAATCATTGAACACTTTCATGAAATTTCTCAATTTCTACACATATCACTAGATAAAATCTTTTTAAATTGACTTGATTTATTTTCATTGTGTTACAGCCTTAACAAAATAAAATGATATAAATCCCCAAAGTACGCAAGTATCTTTAACAAATCCTACATTCTACAGATAAACACATATGCCACTAATTTCTAAAAACATATTTTCTTAAATCATAAAAATGGAATCCATTCATTCTAAGTATGTTTATCCAAGCTGTGCCACCCACATAGTGCTCCGATCATACCCTAATGAGTCAAATAAACAAACAATGGCTGCCCACATCCCACAATAGCTCTATTGCTCTTAAACAAATAAACATGCGCTAGAAACTTTTATTGTAGCTTTTGGTTCATACAGACTAAATCATTTTATTACTAATGCATTTATTGATTTGGAATGAAAGCACTGGCATGTCTTTAGTATACCTCAAACTCAAATGTTCACGCCGTATATCCCCGAAGGGGTTGGCAGAGGTACTAATACTTCTAAACATCATATGATATTGTCACCTGGTGTTCAGAGTACCCATATTTTGCTTGAACAGTGTACTCATGTGATAGGGGGCAGGCATATCACCATTTTGTATGAATACACTGTCACATGACTAAGTACAACTTAGCCATGTGGGTTTCCTAATGATGTGTTTGCTCACCATTAGCAACCATGATTGTATTTAACCACACATTTGACTTTTAAGAAAAGACAAATTGGTTAAGTCCTGACCCAGGATTTGAACCCTCATTGTCTGCACGATAAGAGGTGTTCTACTCACTGAGCTATCACAGTTGCTCATATACCACATTATTTGTAAACTATTTCTACTTACAGAACTTTATTGAAATGAAATAATGTGTTAATAATTTGTCAACATTTGTGACTATTTGTCATGAAATATGATATCCAACAAGTTAAAAGGATTCTTATTTGCAAATTTTATAGGAATTAAGATGTTTTATTCACACTGACAATAGAAAGCTATGATAAAAATAATCCTACATGAAACCTGAGAAAGCCTATAAAAAAATTTCATCAAAATTAATAAACACTTTGTTTAGGATGCATTAAGAGTAAGCTGCATATCATACATATACTTCAAGCTATAATCTTTGTAATGAGTTAGCAGGGCTTGAGAATAAACTTTTCATCAGACTTTTTACTAAATTGACATGGGATAAGATAGTGAAACATGAGAAGTTAGTAATAATTCACCAGTTAATTGTAACACAAGTAGTACATAGTGTAGCAGGTGCCACTCAACATGCACAGAAGCAGATCAGTAGTAGTAGAAAAGTAATCATCTTACCGCATTGATGTCGGCATGTATCTGTCTCAGCTCTTCCACATGGCTCATCTTCTCTTGCTGCAGCAGCTCCATCTCCCGCTTGTACTGCGCCAGGCAACGACCCTCCTGGTCGCCACTCCTCACCTCCGCCACTATACTTCGCTTCAATCTCTCCAGAGATATAGTCTTGTTCCTGCAACCGATACCCGTGAGCATCATGTCTTTATTGCAATATTTTACAAACATCTAAAGATATACGTTACAAAAAGCGTCAAGTGGTTATTGATCCGAGTTCACAGGTGCAAAGGGATTAACTATGATTTGCATCACTACCTTATTTCTTTCATGGCTTCTAACTTGTGATATATTTCCCGCTCGTTCTCAGCAGTCATTTTTGAATATTACTTAGTTAAAATTAATTTCCTTAGCGATAAACTAAATTAATTTTTTGAAAAGCAATACAGTGTTATCGCGCGCATCACTTATCCAAAATTACACTAGTGATGGGTATTTATTTATTTTTTCTTGTAGCGATTTATTCGTTTCGTATATTTTATACAAACGCCTCGTTCATTCGTTTTGTTTTAATCAATTAAAAGTGATGAAAGCTACAGACAGGACCAGGACTCATAATGCCACATAAACAGATTTCACTATTTATACTTCATATTTTAAATTTTTTACTTTCCCGTAAGAAGAGAAGAAATATTTTCATGCTTTAAATGGTAAATAAATAAAACAGATATTTTGAAACCTTTCTTGAAGAAAATTCTCATTCAGTAAAAAGATTTCAATCTGTTTCACATCACTATACTCACACATGCTCATACACAATAACCCACACATTTAATTTAATAATACTTTACTTCATACATACGCGAAAAGTCGTTCACTCATGCACACACGCAGACAGAAGAACACAGACTAGACTACTGCCCTCACCTCAGCACCTCACACTCAACTCACTCACTCACTCACACAGTTGAAACGCATGCAGTGGATTTGTTTTGAATTTGAAATAGTTTTTAAGGTTATATTTGATTATATACAGAAAAGGCTTCAAGATTAAATATTAAAAATGAAACAGGAACAGAATAATAAACAAGCTCAAAGTAGGCGGAAAAAATTTCAACTGTACAAGCCAAAGAAAAAAAAGAGTGTTGAAGAAGACGGTGCTATCCAATATTTGCAAGCCCAATATGAGAAGGTATAATTCAACACAACATATTGTAAGTACTATTCAATGCATTTTTTCTGTATGAATACTAAACTGAAACCATTAATTTCAGATCAATCCAGATGATATTAAGACCTTTCAAGATTTTCCTCTGTCACAGAAAACTTTGAAGGGGCTAAAAGATAATCATTTTGTAACACCTACTGATATACAAAAGCAAGCCATTGGTTACGCACTTCAAGGTAAAGATATCTTGGGGGCGGCAAAAACAGGATCCGGGAAAACTTTAGCATTCTTGGTCCCTATACTTGAGTATTTATTTTGTAAAAAATGGACCCGCTTGGATGGTGTGGGAGCTGTAGTGATTTCCCCAACCAGAGAACTTGCTTATCAAATATATGAGACATTAAAGAAAGTGGGTAGTTTACATGATTTCTCAGCAGGTCTAATAATTGGTGGCCAGAACTTAAAGTTTGAAAAGAAGCGAATGGACCAAATAAATATCCTTATTTGTACACCTGGCCGACTCTTACAACATATGGATGAAAACCCACTATTCAATTGCGATAATCTTCAGATATTGGTGTTAGATGAGGCAGACAGGTGTCTTGACATGGGTTTTGAAACCACCATGAATGCTATTATTGAAAATTTACCAAAGGAAAGACAAACACTTTTGTTTTCTGCTACCCAAACAAAGTCAGTGAAGGATCTTGCTAGACTCAGTTTGTCATTTCCAACATATGTAGCACCTCACGAGCAGGCGGAAACTGTTACACCAGAATCATTGCAGCAGAGTTACATAGTTTGTGAAATAGATGAGAAAATTGGGATACTATGGTCCTTTATTAAAAACCACTTGAAACAAAAAATCTTGGTTTTTATGTCTACTTGCAAGCAAGTAAAGTATACTTATGATTTGTTTTGCAAATTAAGACCAGGAGTCAGCTTGCTTGCTCTGTATGGAACTTTGCATCAAGAAAAAAGAGAAAGAATATATAATGAGTTTTGCAGGAAATCCAATGTGGTCTTGTTTTCTACAGATTTAGCATCCAGAGGTTTGGATTTCCCACGAGTGAACTGGGTCATTCAGATGGATTGCCCTGAAGATGTTCAAACCTATATTCATAGGGCTGGCAGAACTGCTCGGGGTGTGTTTGGGAAAGGAGAAGGTCTTCTAATGTTACTCCCACAGGAAGAAAAAATTGTAGAGGAATTAACTAAGAGTAAAATACCCATTAATAAAATATCAGTTGATCCTTCTAAAGTTGTTGCTCCTCAGCGGAAGATAGAAGCTCTGCTATCAGAGTTTACAGATTTAAAGCAAACTGCACAAAGAGCTTTCATGAGTTATGTAAAATCAATATTTCTCATGAAAAATAAAGAAATCTTTGATGCACATAAATTGGATACTGATGCTTATGCTAGATCACTTGGTCTAATAGTGCCTCCAAGAATTAAATTCCTCTACAAACAAAAGAATAATGGACCTGAAAAAGATACAGCTAGTGAAAATGTTATTGAAAAGCTTCAGTCAAAATTAGATAACAATGAAAGTTCTGATGAAAGTGTGAATGAAGAAGAAATAAAAGAAATGAAATCAAAATTAAAAGAATTAAAAAAGAAAAGCAAGGACAAGGAAATGAAACTTGACTTCCATGGGGCTGAGGATAGTGATGATGAGGAATTTTTACAAGTGAAAAATAAAATATCCATAGATGAATCAAACAATGAAGAGGAACTCGTTGAAAGTAAGCAAACTAGCAAAAAGAAAAAACCACTAACTAAAGCTGCTGTTGCTAAAAAAATTCTTAAGAAGAAGCTGAAAGTCAACACTAAAGTAATGTTTACTGAAG
This sequence comes from Bedellia somnulentella, assembly GCA_963576735.1. NCBI lineage: Eukaryota > Metazoa > Arthropoda > Insecta > Lepidoptera > Bedelliidae > Bedellia > Bedellia somnulentella. Next base: position 18,947,649 of record OY755180.1, on the reverse strand, counting down.
ATGGAGAAATGATAGAAAATGAAAAGAAAGATGTTAAATCTGAACTTGCAAAAGAGTATGAGAGTGAGAATGTTGGTGGCATTGATATTGAAAAGGCTAAAGAGGTACTCAGAGAAGAAGATAAATATGACAAAATAAGATTTAGAGAGAAAGTCAAGGCAAAACACAAAGAAGAAAAGAGAAAGTTGAAAAATAAAAAAAAGGAAGATGAAGGAGAAAAAGATGACTTTGGTTCTCAGTCTGAATCGGATGGCCCTGACCTGTCATGGCTGCCAGACCCAGATAAGATATATGGTAAAGGTAATAGTAATGATGATAATGATGACAGTGGTGACAGAAACTTTGATAATGAAAATAGTGATTCTGATGAATCCAAAGAAGACCAATCAGATGATGAAATTTATCACAAGTAAGTTGAAGTTTTTTTTTTAACTTTTTAACTTCTTTGTGTCTGCGTCAAAATGTAGCAAAAATCTTAAATTTATTTTGCTTATGTTATATTTATACTAGTTTAGTTTTTCACATAGCTGTGTAGTTTGGACTTAGAATAGCATTCTTCCAGTGAGTTTTCGTAGGAAGCTACTTTGGGCATTGCGTCTCTTTAAGTGATTATTGAGGGATGCAGTTGGGGACCCATCACCAAGAACATTTAACTTAGAATATTTTCTCCACTCAACTTCAAAAGTTCCTAATGATATTCTAGCTCTGGCTACCCCTTTTAAGGAGTTTTAGCCATTTGTATATTTTTGTTTGTTTGTCACTTTCAAATAATATTTAGAATATGGCTTTAATTTTTTTATTACTTAGAGATTGTACCAAGTGATGATTAATTTCTCCCTGTCTACCCTAATCGGAATCTAGACATAATACATACGCCACCAAAAAAAAAGCCTTTTATCTTGTTCTTCTTATACAAAACTTTAAAGCAAGATAAACAATCATCTTTACAGGTGGATGGATCCTACAAATATTATAATTAACTATTTTATAAATAGAGATATTTTGATTTTTAAGGGCTCTCAGTTTAGTTAAGATTATTATGGCATAAAATTGTATTACAATAAATAAAATATCTGATAAATTATCTGAATTATTTATTTTTACTATGTGATTGAATCCACAATAAAGTGATTCAAGGAAACAGCATAGTAGTTTTATCTTATAGATAGACCAATACTAGTAGCAATTGACAGTGCATATTTTATGCTGAACCAAACAACAGCCTAAAGAAAATTCTTCCAATGCTTTTTCTATTAATTTTCATGTTAATATTTTTGTCTGCAGACCCTCGAAACGCAAACTGCTAACAAGTAGAGGTATTCCTCAAGAAAGCACAGCACCTCGGAAGAAAAAGAAATTGACAGAAATATCTGCGACTTTATCAGTGCAAGAGGCAGAAGCTCTTGCTATGCAGTTGTTGCAGAAAAAATAATTTGTTTAATATTAATGTGGTGTAAATAAAATATATTTATCATTTACTTAAAGTGTTTAGTACTTTCAGCTTAGGAAAAAACTTTATACCATCTCTTTCAGTGAGTTTCCCGTGAGATGACTAAAGTCTTTCCAACTGATTATTCTACGACGATGTTGGTACCTCATCAACTCATCATCATCATCATTTGTTTTAGTATCTTTGTTTCATCTCTCACAAGTTCCGAAGTTCTGGCTTCCATTGCTTAGGAATGTTTTTGAGGAGGCCTTGAATGTAATGAAATGAGGGTGTAGGTGTATCAACAGAACAATAGTTTTGTGCACGTAAATTTGCCAATAGTAATTATGTGTTAAATTAAAACTTTTCAGGAGCTACTTTATTCTTTCGATTAGGTTGTTAGTTTATGATTCTCTATAATTATTAGGTTTTAGAACTGTAATTAATAATATTTTGAAGAGTGACGATGTATGTATATTTTTTATGCACATTTTCAACCAAGCCAATCAAACAAAGATCAGTCCCATTTCTCATGTATTTCCTAAAAAAGGTGTAAATGATTTTCAGGCTAGATCTAAATGACCGTTTATGTTATTATGGTTGTAACAAATTGAAAAAATGGAGTGGAAATGAGGTCTTTTGGAAGTTGCTATGAGGAAGTGAGAAGTTCCTGAACAATGTGGTGTACAGCGTTAAAGAAATAATTAGTTTGTTTGGGGAAATGGAGTGGATGGATGAAAAAAAGGTGATATTGGAGATTAGAATATAGAAAAAAAAATAAGGGTTGGTTGGTACCTCTTCATTTTTGCTCAAGACGATTAAAACCACATAGACAACGTTTTAAAAATAGTAGGAGTCCCAAAAGAGAAGAATGTAAATGGCAGCAGGAGAGGATTTTAGGATCGTACAAAATAGTTTCAAAATACATACATGCATATATTCACGGCTGTAAATCCCTAAAAGGGGCAGTCAGAACTAAGAAATTAGAAATTCCTCAGGCACTTTTGGAAAGTTGAGTGAGGAAAAGATCGTAAAATAAAGTAAAGTTAGTCGCCTCTTGCGTACACCCACCGGGAGAAATGGCGTAGTGCTATTCTAAGCGTGAGTATATATGTAGTAGTACGACACCCTCTTTTCTATGGGGAATAATGATCGATTAATAAACAGTGTAGTGCCGGCTTGGAATGTTTCTACCCACGGGTGTCGTTAGAGGCGACTAAGGGTAAGGCCCTTTTTTGGGTCATGCGAATGGATACCCATCATTGACGAGAGCTTCTTTATTACTACCATCTTGTCCCCTATCAGCTTCCATATGTGGCTGAGGAGTTTCCAAGTCTGAAGCTCTGGCTACCCTTTTTTGGGATTTGTGGCCGTGATTACTAGTGACGTACTTCAATAGCACTAACTGACTCATTACTCCCCGCGGATGGCGTTCAAGGTAGGGTTTAGGACCTTATAAAAGTGATTCTTTTTGGGATTTATAGCCTTGAGTATGTTGTCTGCATAGCTATTTAAGTAGGCCAGTAATCGTAGGGAGATGTGATTGAAAAGTAAATTACAGTTACAGCGGGTATTTTAAGACTATATTAATAAGACATTTATAAAAAGTTTATTAATGATAATGAAGCTCGAGAGGTTTACCAGGATGGTAAAAAGGGGCGATCGCCAGTCTTTGCTTACCCCAATGGGTACTAATAGCGTGAGTATATGTCTGTTATGGAAAAACGAACGATGAAATTTTATAAGAAAAAATATATAGAGTAAGATCCCGGTGGCCCCAGACGTTACTTATTTTCTCATAAGAAATATAAATGGGATAAAGTAGTGTTAGTACGTACTTTGAGTGTGTGCATACCTGCTACCTTGGGTCGACGGCCAATTCATAGGTACCAGGTGCTAAAGGTAGATAAATACAGTGCTGATTTTTCTTAAATTCTCAATGCTGATTTTTACATATGTTTTAGATATTGTTGTTAAAAATTAATAATCATTATTGCCAGACACTTTCCATCGGCGCTTACCCTTACCAGACGCTTTAAAACTTTAAAAAAAATAACATATTCTTACTTACAATCTCACTCTTAATTTTTATGTATGATCCTTGGGGAACTATTTGAACACCCCTGGTCAGCAGCCAGACCAATTGGAGGGGTCAAACATCCCCCCAGACACACATAAAGTGTCGCTATGTGTATAAGCGCGAGGTCATTATTTGTACGCTTGAGTGTGAGAGAGATATCTATTTATGGATATCTTTCTTATACTTAGGCTACTATACGTGTTCTATCTTTGGTGGATAGACGGTGTAAATTAAATGCTTACAATGCTTTACAAATTAATATATTTTAAAAGGTTGTTAATGGTACAACGGTCGTAGGTTAAGTGACATGAGTAGACAGATTTGTATATAGTATCTTTAAGCGCCTGACGTACGGGTGACGGCAATTGTTTTCTTGATTGTATTCTTGCGTAATATTTTGTTCAGGCGTTAAGTCTGAACAAGAGATTGTAAGTAAGAATGTGTTATTTTTTTTAAAGTTTTAAAGCGTCTGGTAAGGGTAAGCGCCGATGGAAAGTGTCTGGCAATAATGATTATTAATTTTTAACAACAATATCTAAAACATATGTAAAAATCAGCATTGAGAATTTAAGAAAAATCAGCACTGTATTTATCTACCTTTAGCACCTGGTACCTATGAATTGGCCGTCGACCCAAGGTAGCAGGTATGCACACACTCAAAGTACGTACTAACACTACTTTATCCCATTTATATTTCTTATGAGAAAATAAGTAACGTCTGGGGCCACCGGGATCTTACTCTAGTCCAAGATCCCGGTGCCCCCAGACGTTACTTATTTTCTCATAAGAAATATAAATGGGATAAAGTAGTGTTAGTACGTACTTTGAGTGTGTGCATACCTGCTACCTTGGGTCGACGGCCAATTCATAGGTACCAGGTGCTAAAGGTAGATAAATTCAGTGCTGATTTTTCTTAAATTCTCAGTGCTGATTTTTACATATGTTTTAGATATTGTTGTTAAAAATTAATAATCATTATTGCCAGACACTTTCCATCGGCGCTTACCCTTACCAGACGCTTTAAAGCTTCAAAAAAAATAACACATTCTTACTTACAATCTCACTCTTAATTTTTATGTATGATCCTTGGGGAACTATTTGAACACCCCTGGTCAGCAGCCAGACCAATTGGAGGGGTCAAACATCCCCCCAGACACACATAAAGTGTCGCTATGTGTATAAGCGCGAGGTCATTATTTGTACGCTTGAGTGTGAGAGAGATATCTATTTATGGATATCTTTCTTATACTTAGGCTACTATACGTGTTCTATCTTTGGTGGATAGACGGTGTAAATTAAATGCTTACAATGCTTTACAAATTAATATATTTTAAAAGGTTGTTAATGGTACAACGGTCGTAGGTTAAGTGACATGAGTAGACAGATTTGTATATAGTATCTTTAAGCGCCTGACGTACGGGTGACGGCAATTGTTTTCTTGATTGTATTCTTGCGTAATATTTTGTTCAGGCGTTAAGTCTGAACAAGAGATTGTAAGTAAGAATGTGTTATTTTTTTTGAAGCTTTAAAGCGTCTGGTAAGGGTAAGCGCCGATGGAAAGTGTCTGGCAATAATGATTATTAATTTTTAACAACAATATCTAAAACATATGTAAAAATCAGCACTGAGAATTTAAGAAAAATCAGCACTGAATTTATCTACCTTTAGCACCTGGTACCTATGAATTGGCCGTCGACCCAAGGTAGCAGGTATGCACACACTCAAAGTACGTACTAACACTACTTTATCCCATTTATATTTCTTATGAGAAAATAAGTAACGTCTGGGGGCACCGGGATCTTGGACTAATACTTATTGAACAGCTTCGAATTTCTTTTGACGGCTCCGTTCGGCTTTGTTCTGGCAACATTGACATTAGCAGCTGTCAAATTAGAAAAGGAATATAATATTCGTTGCACTTTGTGTGTGATTTCGATAGAAAATTTCAGAGTTTTTATTACTTAAATAGGGTTCTATGGATCAAGTTTAAAACTCGGCTCGACTATACACATAAGAAAAATGTTTTGGAGTGGAAATTTTACATCAGCACGAGAATTAAATGCTCTGTTAAAGGATGAGGTATGTATTTGTGATCGTTTTGATGGTTATGATCGGGCGCACCATTCTGAGTTTGCAATTTTCAATATAACTATGCTAATGTGTCGTACCAATAAGTATTTAATTTATTTATAATATGTGTAAGAACATTACAAGAGAGATAGGCTAAGTGCAGGGGATGTTCTTTGTGTGGTTATTAAGCAAGTCATAGTGAATTGTTGATGGTGTTGTAGAATGTGACGCTGACCCAAGTGCTGGAGGCGGATGACGTGCTGCAGGAGTGCAAGGCGGAAAACAAAACACTGGCTGCCTTGTAAGTACCACTTCATATTCTACTCCTCATACAAGTTTTATATAAATGGTTATAATATACAACTTGTTGCATTAAGTTACTTACACTATTGATATAAATCCATCTTTTATTCTTAAAATTATAGCTTCCTCTTGGTATTCTAATATTTTTCCTCTAATATTTATTGAACTGTGACAATATCCTATGTTACAAGTGTTGCTGGTCAGTAGTTATCACACGTTTTATACATAAGTTACAAATTTCTCAAAAATATAAATGGAAAATTGGTTACCAACATACCATTTTCATTTAAAGTTAGATATAAGAAATTAAATTTGTTGATTTTCTTATAGCAAAATCACTATAACTAAATAGGAAACTTCCAATAAGTTCCTTTATTTAGATTCATCTACCATTTAAGCACTGGAAATATAAAAATAGTTCTTACATATCTATAAAAAACAATAGAAATTAACTTTATTGTTACAATTATTTTGCTGACATTACATTATTGGTCAAAAGGACTGTGCGTGCACTAATCACTCAGAGCAATATGTTCTAGATAATGCAGTAACATGGTAAGCATTAGGTTGTTTACAGAATGACCATTTCATCCTTTCACTGTTCCCTTTGATATTTCTGTATAGTACATAGTGTAATATTTCCTGGTCACTATTACTTCAACTCCGCTATAGCTATTTTATTATGTTTTGCATGATTTAATTGTCTCATTAAAAACTAGGTGTAACAACTATAAAGTATGGATAATGGTATAGAAAAAGTTTATTTTATATCAATATGGTTTACAGTCAAACTTCACTACTGCTGTACAAAAATGGAATTTAGTCTATTGTATTATATTTTATGGGTTTTACTAGCTGGTACCCGCAACTTCGTCTACATGCTTTTAATTTTAATATTGACCAAGTTACATGATTTCATCTTCAAATATTAAGTGCGCCCATACAAATTTTCAACCCCTTTTTTTCACCCCCACACTGGTTAAAACTTCATAATGCTAGAACAAGATATAGATATGCATATCAGAATCATCTCGGACAGTGCATCTGTGCTGCAGGCTCTGGACCGCTGTGAATTCACTTCAGGGCTAGTCCTGGAGTGCCACAGAGCTCTTGAAGAGGCAGCTCGGAACAACACTTTAACCCTACAATGGATAAGGGGCCACAGCGGCTCCTTAGGTAACGACGCTGCTGACGAACTGGCTAGGGGGGGCTCGGCAAGGGACCTACATGGTCCTGAACCGATCATACCCCTACCCTACGGTCAGCTTCGCGCATGGCTAAAAGAACGCACTCACTCCCTCTCCAAGATACACTGGCAGGAAGAGCCCGGTTGCAGGCAGTCGAAGGAAATCATGCCATCCCTTGACAGGAAGCTGACCGGGCGCGCCCTGCGACTAAGCAGGAAAGATCTGCGGACAGTGACTGGAGTACTTACAGGACATACCACACTAAATAAACACTTATACACTATAGGCATTACCGACAGCCCCATGTGCCGAGCGTGCATGGAAGCTGACGAAACGGTTGCTCACGTGCTCCAGGAATGCACTGGGGTAGCCGATATCCGCTATAACACAATAGGAACCATAAAGTCGCTCCCAGAGGCGGTAGCTGACCTGGATAAGCTACTCGCCTTCTGGACGGAATTAGGTTGGGAGAATTAAATGACCATTTGGTCCACGCACAATGGCCTGCCATGCCGGGCTCAGTGCGGAAACCCGTGGCGTTTACCGCCCATCTAATAATAATAATAATAAATGCTAGAACAAATAATTTTTTGGTTCTTATTTAGTACCCAAATACAAAAAAACAATGATCTTAATACAAACTTTATACCCCTATTTCATCCCCTCACAGGGTGACTGTGCCAAATTTCATCAAAATCATTTTAGAGGTTTAAGTGGGAAAGCGTAACAGACCGACAGACAGGGTTACTCTCGCATTTATAATATTAGTATTATAATATTAGTATGGATGTATTCAAATTCAATTAGTTTATTCACGAAAAGCTTACACTAATTGTATTGTAATTGATAATTTTCCCATGTAGACAACTACTATGCATCTATTCTGTGTGCCAGTAATGATTATGAAATTGTTGTACAAGACTTCATGCATTTGATTTTAAAATATGGTTATAAATAATTATTTTCTTCTCACAAAAAGTATGTAAAATATGAAAAATGACAATAAAAATTATGTTTATTTGAGTTGGATGAAAGTGAGTGGCACAAGAAATATTAAGAATGAATGTCAATGTTATTGTTAATAGAAAGTGGCTAATAAAATAATGAACAATCTGATAGAAAACATTATAAAACAAAGACAATCCCAAAGTGATGAAAAGAACATGTAAGCAAGTAAAATAGTAAGGAAGGATGAGAGGTTTATCATGTTCATACAAAGTGATTTACTGTTAAAATGAAGTAAGAAGGAGAAACATCAATTTAGAGTGAGCTATTGATTCTGACTGGTGAAAGTTAATAATCAATCATAACTACCTCAATAATATTTAGTTACAAACTTAGTTTTTCATAATAAGACTTCCAGAAGGGCAAGCACGAGCCGTGTTTAAATTAGTTATCGCGTGGGATAAATCAGCCATCTCTTACGCACTTACTTAGTATCGTATACTGCCATCTCATTCTAACCGTTATCATGTCGATAAAATAGCGCTCGTGCTTGCTATACAGATGCATCCACGACAAGTCCAGCTGGTGTCAATATTTTCTTTCCTTTATTGATTAGTAACATTTAGTTTCAGTTTAATAAAACATTTGTTTTTGTAATTTTGCAGTTTGACACGGCCAGACATCTTGTCAGAGTTGGTGTCGCTGGTGATCACAGAGCCGCCCAGCGATGGGCAGAAAGTGGCAAACTACCGCCTGGCCAGTTTGGCGTGTGAGGTATAAGCAAATAACTACTATCATTATATTTAAAATGTCTGTGTCTGTCTCGTCATAGGAGAATTGCCTTTAAACCTGTTGAGTTAGTGTCTGTTACTCCAAGCCATCATTTTATTTTCCTAGGGGCTAACTTGAGTTTGTTGTTATATTTTATGACCATGTGTTTTTAACCAATTTTATCAAACTAAAAGGTTATCAACAGTTTATTGCCCAGGAAAAAAACTTTCTAGCTTGCATTTTTCATATCTAAAAAGAGGATAATATTCAGACTAATGTGAATTATGGTTGTAAGTTGTAGCGTCCCTACCGGTAGAGAAAAAAAAAGAAAACAAACGGTAGGTAGCCAACAAAATTTATATTAATAAAAAAAAGGTGGTTCATTAAGCCTATCTATCTTAACCTATATAATGTTCCTTCCCTGTATTGGTGTAGTCCGAAGGGCCGGTCGGTTGGTAACAGTAGCCGCAACGTCCAGATGGTTCAAGGAAGGGGTCGACTGATAAAATGAATTCTGTTCAAATCCTCAAGATGAACCCTGGAATTGACAATAAAGGACGTCGTGAAGGAACGCACAACTTCCGATGCAATTAATTACCCTGACCTTAGGAAAGGAAAGAAGTAGTAATGCCGTGTGTTAAAAAATCAGAACGGAGTTACAAAAATAATAAAATTAAGTTGTTATGCATAAAAATTACACATAGAAATTAATATGGTCATCGCAAGCAAAAGCAATATAAATATAACTAATAGAAAGAAGTATATAATTAGAAACAACATTTATTTAGTAATATTAATATACTGAAATATAACGAACAACATCAATTATAATGAAATACGTATGAGAATAACGTATTTATCTCTTTACAACTACTCATCATCAATAAGGAGGTAGGTTAAAAATAATTGTATCAAACAGTTTGCCACTTACCCAGTTTGGGGTTGAAGATATGTAATTTATAACAACAGGCACTAGAAATCTTGTACAGATTATATTATCTCAATCTTATAGTAACCATTTAAAATGGAGAACACGAAATTAAAATGTTCTACCGGTAGTAGCGATGTAAGGCTATGAGGTCAATCGTCTCAGCCGAACAACTGATCTTTTGTTTTGAATGACAGAGAGTGCACGCGCTGCCGTTACGCTCCCCACCACATCTCGCTTCGATGCTGTCGGTCAAAACTAGTGAAACTTGCGTCGTTCACTTAGTGCTCCGCGAATAATTGAGTAGTACCGGCATCGATATTTGCAAATTTAAATGGAACGTTATATTAAGATTAGATGTAAACCGTTGTAAATATGTACAACGTTACAAAGTAATATCCAAGCCTAGGAAATAAGTATCCATATCTTTCATAAAAGCTGGTTTAAACCTCTTCTCCTAGCTTTCTTAGGGTGAAATATTTTTCAAACATATTGGTAGGACCAGAGATTACCTCCTACAAACATAAAAATAAACAAACATTACACATTCATATTACACATTAGGCTGTTTTCCATATAAACTTAGTTCCCTATTTTCTCCCTCGCAGTGGAGCTGGAGCTATTGAAATGATCCCAAAATTAATGGGTTTTCGTTAATACATATATTAATAATTATTAAAAGGAATATAAACAAATTTCACTAGTCATATACATAACAAAAAAATAGGAACACAACCAAAGCAAATCTTGAATTTTTATGAAAGGAATAAGTTAAATCAGTCAAGGTTTGAAGAAGGGAACAATGAAATGATGGTTTTACATACTTTTGTTGATATTTTTGAAGTAACACTGCACATCTTTTCCGCGCTAATTTGACATATACCTTTTTTAAATTCTTTGGGCCTCATTACATACATATATACATATACTCACAGCTATAAATGCCTTAACGGGGTAGCCAGAGCTTTGGAATGAGAAATTCCTCAGCCACTTTTGGAAGTTGATTGGGGAAAAGATGGTAATAATAAATGTTTTTGGTGATGGGTCTCCAACCACATCGCCCAAAAATCATTTAAAAAGCCCCTATACCCTTAGGGCCAGTTTTTTGATCCGTGGTTAACTCAACAATTTGTTAAATATCGTATCTATTAGTTAGATATCAGCAAAATACATTTTTTGACCCGTGGTTAGAGTAACTAATGTCAAATATCGAACCAAAATGGATTTACGATTTGACTACTGGTTAGTCATTTTACTATAGTCAATGTAACAAATGGTTATATTTTTAACCTCGGATCAAAAAACTGGCCCTTAGTCGCCTCTTACGATCACCCACGGGTAGAAATGGGGTAGTGTTATTCTAAGCCGACACTACACAGCATGTTTGGGCTTCATTGTTTCATAATAATATAGCTCCCTTTCTCCAAAGGTGCTATCCTCGCAACTAAGTCCGCTGAGCGAGCGAGTGTCCCAAGAGCAAGGGTTGCTGTCCCGCATCGCCGACTTCTTGGAGCAGCCGCCGCCCCTCAACCCCTTGCTGGCCTCTTACTTCGCCAGGACTATCGAGATGCTTCTGGATAGGAATCCTAAACAGGTATGATATTCTACTATCTCTTACGACAGGTATAGTACTCTTTTGTATGTGTAGTATTTGTTTAGATGGATTGAGACCTAATGGAAGGAAAGTACAGAGGCGTTAGTGGCAGCTAATCAGAGGATGTAGTTCAATTTAGGTAATTATTTTAGAAATGACTTTTGCCAGCGCTAAATGTGACTTAATTTATACAACCAATTATTTCGTTATATTGATAGAAAAAAGTATTCACTTATTTGCTATTAAATTTAAGTTTTCGTTATGACGTTTACAAGATCTTTACTTAACTGCTGCTTCGTATGCAGGGTGGCCCATTTTAATGGTCGGTATGGAAAAGTCTGATTCTAAATCCTATTAATATAACAAATGTGAAAGTTTAGATGTTTGGATGTTTGTGTGTTTGAGGCAAAAAGGCTCCTCAAGTACATAATGTGTATGAATGAAATTTGGCAGAATGCTAGATAATGACCCTAATTATAACATAGGATACTTTTTATACCGAAAAAACTTGACCAATTAAGTATTCACGCCAGATTGAACTAAGAGTACCGGAAAAAACGCCTTAAACTTTGTCATAAGCAAATTTGACAGTACGAAGTCTGTCGGGTCAGCTAGTGATTTAATAAGTAATAAAATTTATTTTCACTGAAATGAATAATGTGATTAAGATCCAAGCTTGTCAGAATTGAAGACTTTACAATCCAATTGAGCCGTTGTATTGATAGTGTGTGTATGTGTATGATTGTCATAATAAATTTAGCCATAGAAATATTTTAATATATTCATGATCCTAGGACTGGTACCTGTACCACATAGTGTGCCTTCGAGTCCTAGACTTCTTCCGCGCGCGACCTCGGTTCCTAACATCACTACTCCGCCACGCCGCCACGTCCGCCGTCGCCGACGTCTTCCACTACTTCATTCGGCTCGACGATAACTTCCACAAGGTGGTCATGGAGGTAACTTACTAATGTTTTTATCGACTTTACTTACTTTCTTATATTCACACCTATTATTCCCGTTAACATAGGCAGAGACCATCCCACCCATAGGGATTGGGCACATAGAGAGGATGGATGAAAATAAAGTAGCGAAAGAGATATATAGAGCCTATGTGGATGGGGTTGTTAGTAGAGGACGGCCTCGTTAAACGTTTCTAGACCAGATAGAAAGCGTTCTTATTAAGGCGGGAATCCGAAGTGAAAAGAATAAAAGAGCATGTATGAGAAGAATAATGAATGTAAGGGAAGAAAAAGAGGTTTGTCAAGATCGTTCTAAGTGGCGATCGATAGTCTCTGCCTACCCCAATGGGAATAAAGGGCGTGAGTATGAGTAAGTAAGTAAAACCATCGATCGCCATTTTGCACAATCGTAACAAATCTCTCAAGCTTCTCGCACATTCATTATTCTTCTCGTGCTTGCTGTTGTATTCTTCTCACTTCGGACTCTCGCATTTGTAACCTAAGATTAAGAAATCTAGACTGGTTTCGCGGAATAATGATATGAGACTGTTCCTTTTTGGGATTCATAACTCCTAGGTGCGGTGCGAAATTGAATGGCTTACTGAGAAGTGTATTGAAATATTATATATACAACATACATACTCACAGCTATAAATCCCTAGAAGGGGTAGCCAGAGCTAAGGAATTAGAAATTCCTCAGCCACGTTTGGAAAGTTGAGTGGGGAAAAGATGGTAAAATAAAGATTGGTGGTGATGGGTCTCCAACCGCATCGCTCAAAAATCCCTTAAAAGCCCCAATACCGTTAGTCGCCTCTTACGTACACCCACCGGAAGAAATGGGGTAGTGCTATTCTATGCCGACACTACACAGCAATATATATACAAATCCATTTATATCGTAGAGCGTCGTTTATTTGCGTAGTGTAGTGTGTGTTAATCGAGTTGTTTTCTTTCATTATTTTTGTAACTTAGAAGATATAAACAACACAAAATCATTATCCGTATCAGTCGTAATTTTCCCTCACCAATAAATCATTAACTTCTATACGTCGTCATTATCTTCAACAGTATTTTTATTTAAATTAGATTTATCTCCGAAACTTTTAACTTCACAATGGTGCCTTCCTTATCAATTTCAATTATATTAATATAGAAATGATTCTAGTAAAAAATTATTGTTCCACAAGGTTTTATTATTTTCGATAAAATCGTCAAAAATATATTCCGAACTAAGATTCACCCGTGCGCTAAGAATAGCAATACCCCATTATTCCTGTGGGTGTTCGTAAGAGGCATCTAAAGTTATTGAAGTTTTGAAGTTATTTTTGCAAGTTGCTGTTGTGGAGACCTATCACCAACGACCATTATTTTGCAATCTTTTCCCACCCATATTCTAAAAGCCATCGTCTTTTATCTCTAGCTACCCATTTTTGTAATCATAATTATAGATATATAATGTGTGTATATCGGTTCACAGTGGTTCGAAGAACACCAACTACTAGACAATCTGATGAGCATAGTCTGCGGCACGTACGAGCCCGCCCTCACCGAGCAGAGTGAGGATTTGCCTGAGGATGGAGACAAGAATGATGAGGAGAAAGAGCCGGATAGAGGTGAGATAGTGGAATGTATAATATTTGTCTTGGTGTATATCATACACAGTTCCAGTTCCATATCAAATAAGTACGAGAACGTTTGAGTTAGTAAAAGAAAGGTATAAAGGTAATCACTATCAGAATGTTATGGATACTTAGTTGCTTATTTTTGCCGTAGGCGATATTTCGTGTATGAGATTGCGAAGAGTTGATGCGATTATAATGCGGCGCGATGCTATGTTCTACGTCCTATTATTTAACTGATTGAGAAAAGCTGCTTGCTTGGTTTCCAGACATACACAAAAAAATACATCTTACTTAGAAAACGTGTGTGTTAATGAGTGTCTTACGGGTTTTTCTCACAACAATACATTCGGAATCTGAGGTAGAAGAAGTGGCTGCTGATCATAAGCCGCTGGCATTGAATTAAAATACCCAGCGACCATGATTCCGAACTTATCGGTTCGTAAAAATGGTCCCAAAAGTTCCTTGCCTAAAAAACTTGTTGTTATATATAAATAATAAATAATTTGCTATTTATTAGCACTAAGCCGTTTCTTCCCGCTCTCACCCTTGGGACGTTGATTTTTCAACATTTGGTATCCACGATTACACTATTTACTAGTTATTAACTCCTAGTAATTTGTTGCAATTATTAGAGTAGTGTGTTTTTGGGTTGCATGCAATGGATGTGTCAGTTGTTTACTGTCAAGCATTAATAATTATTACCACACAAATATTAACGGAAGTGCAGTTGCTGATTGCATTTTTTATACATAGTTTAAACTGCATACCATAATACCAATTTGTTTTTAAAACGCTTGAAACTATAAAAATACCGTGCACAATGCAGCAACAAAACAGATATTGGTGTCAAAAAAAAGTCAAAAAGTTTATTTCTCCAAATTAAGTTAAATACTAACATTTTTTGAATGTATTTTTTTTTAATTATTCTTTAATCCGTTGCTTCGGAAGGTGTTCTTAAAAGGGAAGAAGCAACAAAAAAAACATTCACATTTATTCAAAATATGGTTTGCACAATTTCAGTTTATAAATTGAGCTACCGTCTCAATGGCTGCCAGCGCGAAATTCTTCTATCCTTTGTTTCTTTTACACTTTTAAGTAGTGTTTGCGTTCCCTACCTCCGAATTTTTTACAAATTCGGAAGGTAAGGAATAAATAAAGGAAATTTTTCTGTCTTTTATTTATTCTTTATTTATAAGTTTATAATATTAGTTTAGATGTGTTCAATCACTTGGTATATATAAATGTTGTTTGCATTCCAGCGCTGGCGTCCCGTGCAGGCGTGGCGTCGGATAACGTGACTGCGCTCCTCATAGAGCTGGTGCACGACGCGTGCGGGGGGGACGGCGGGGCGCGGGGGTGCGTATACCACACACTATCATACATACATACACACATATACGGCGCTCCTCATAGAGCTGGTGCACGACGCGTGCGGGGGGGACGGCGGGGCGCGGGGGTGCGTATACCACACACTATCATACATACATACACACATATACGGCGCTCCTCATAGAGCTGGTGCACGACGCGTGCGGGGGGGACGGCGGGGCGCGGGGGTGCGTATACCACACACTATCATACATACATACACACATATACGGCGCTCCTCATAGAGCTGGTGCACGACGCGTGCGGGGGGGACGGCGGGGCGCGGGGGTGCGTATACCACACACTATCATACATACATACACACATATACGGCGCTCCTCATAGAGCTGGTGCACGACGCGTGCGGGGGGGACGGCGGGGCGCGGGGGTGCGTATACCACACACTATCATACATACATACACACATATACTGCGCTCCTCATAGAGCTGGTGCACGACGCGTGCGGGGGGGACGGCGGGGCGCGGGGGTGCGTATACCACACACTATCATACATACATACACACATATACTGCGCTCCTCATAGAGCTGGTGCACGACGCGTGCGGGGGGGACGGCGGGGCGCGGGGGTGCGTATACCACACACTATCATACATACATACACACATATACTGCGCTCCTCATAGAGCTGGTGCACGACGCGTGCGGGGGGGACGGCGGGGCGCGGGGGTGCGTATACCACACACTATCATACATACATACACACATATACTGCGCTCCTCATAGAGCTGGTGCACGACGCGTGCGGGGGGGACGGCGGGGCGCGGGGGTGCGTATACCACACACTATCATACATACATACACACATATACTGCGCTCCTCATAGAGCTGGTGCACGACGCGTGCGGGGGGGACGGCGGGGCGCGGGGGTGCGTATACCACACACTATCATACATACATACACACATATACTGCGCTCCTCATAGAGCTGGTGCACGACGCGTGCGGGGGGGACGGCGGGGCGCGGGGGTGCGTATACCACACACTATCATACATACATACACACATATACTGCGCTCCTCATAGAGCTGGTGCACGACGCGTGCGGGGGGGACGGCGGGGCGCGGGGGTGCGTATACCACACACTATCATACATACATACACACATATACTGCGCTCCTCATAGAGCTGGTGCACGACGCGTGCGGGGGGGACGGCGGGGCGCGGGGGTGCGTATACCACACACTATCATACATACATACACACATATACTGCGCTCCTCATAGAGCTGGTGCACGACGCGTGCGGGGGGGACGGCGGGGCGCGGGGGTGCGTATACCACACACTATCATACATACATACAGTCTGTATCAATTAGAAAAAATAGGATTGTAAACAAAGAAACGTCAATGGACTTTTAACATTTTAGTGTTGTTACCAATATAATCGACGGCGACGTAAACATCGAATACGTTACTAATGGTATGCAGATTTGTGATCCAATTTAATCGTATACTTATAAAACAGACTTTCTGATTATACTTCTAGTATTTGACGTTAAAAGAAATAATCAGGATATTAACGAGGTGAATAACACAGATTCAAACAATGTTTGCGTCCAATAATCTTGTATTGAATGGAAAAAAAACCAAATGCATTAGCTCACTAGCTGGTAGGCTAAGTAGTGCTGCATGTGCCACTAGGAAAATAAGACATTTGACAGATGTACAGACAGCTCGATTAGTTTGTAACAGCTTTTCTCAAAGCATAATGTCTTACGGTATTTAACTTTGGGGCAGAGCAGCTGATGGTAAAAGGTTCGCGAACATAGTGGATTGGATACCCACCATAAGAGATAGAAGAAGAAAAATATTCTGTAATATGAACGAAGATATCAGTATATATAACAAAAACAAAAAAAGACCGTAAGAGTATATCTATCCTCTTGAAGTAAATCAGAATATAGATATGTATGTCAATTTTTAAAAAAAGCTACATTTTTAACCTTATATTATAGGATCTGAACATAAGTCCGTATCAATTTAAGTGATTCTGTAAATAGGAACATTTAACGTAGATGATTTATGTAATTTATATTACTACATCAAATTTGGACTTATAGTTTAAAAAATAATACAATTTAATTAAAGCGCGAAGTCGCTGTCTCGTCGCCCGATCGGCTTCGGAGAGAGGGAGACGGAACATAAATGAGAGAGGAAGTCGCGCGGTCGGCTCTCAATGCAGCAGACGAGTTTACTTTTGAATACATTTTGTCTCTTAAATGTAGTGTTCTTTTCAGAATCAACATTTTAGAACTATCTATACTTATAATAAATCTGTAGAGAGGTGAATCTTGTACATGAAATATATTTTCAAAATAACGATCAGGGGGTTATTAGTGATCGATACTGATGCCAAAAATGCAATCAGTAAAATTTTTGTCTGTCTGTCAATTTGTATGTACTTTATGGAAATAAAAACTACTGGACGGATTTTAACGAAACTTGGTACAATTATTCTTCATGCTCCTGGGTAGGTTATAGTATATTAAAGTTATAGGTTATAGTTTTCAACAGAATAGTGAAGGGGAATTCTGGGAAAACGGAAGAAATACTTCATTTTCTAAGCTTCCGTCACGTGTGCAGCCTCTATGGTTAAAGTTACAAAGAAATGATGTATGACGGAAATATTCTACATATTAATATCTAAAAAATATTTCTGTACAGCATATGTCTATTTTTTATGGTTGACTCACAATAACACGTGTAACTCCTGATAGCTTAGCACTTCGGAGCATTCTGATTATATTAGTTTACTTTTTCGTTTATAACACTCTCAGTCATCTTTAGTTCAAAAAAGTGTACATAATTACCTATTAAATAAAAATAATGCTGTATAGTATCGGCTTAGAATATCACTACCCCATTTCTTACGGTGGGTGTACGTAAGAGGCGACTAACGGTATTGGGGCTTTTAAGGGATTTTTGGGCGATGCGGTTGGAGACCCATCACCAACAACCTTTATTTTTACTATCTTTTCCCTACTTAAATTTCCAAAAGTGGCTGAGGAATTTCTAATTCCTTAGCTCTGGCTACCCCTTCTAGGGATTTATAGCCGTGAGTATATGTATGTATGTATGTATGATAACCAAAAAGGAGTATATACTCGTCATACGTATTTTATACTACAACTATTTTACTCGAGCTCGTCCAACACCTATTTGATAAGAGAAAAGATTTTTTTTAACAAAAATCAAATAACAACGAAATAACAACAATGAAAAAAATTTACCAAAACAATATGAAAACCATATTTATCAATATGCATATATATTTTTGTTAAATTTACAATAATTCACAGTGTTTATTAAGCACTGCGATTTGGATATATTGGATCTTCTAGAATCGATTCATCAATCGGTAATCGATTACTAACATTCCTTCATTACTAATCAATGTCAATACCCATCCTAATTTTTCGCATTAGAAAAAATAATAAATAACATCAATGTTTCTCATTTAATCTTATTTTAAGTGTTTCCCAAGTTTTATCTCCAATTACTAATTATTTGTTTGTTTGGTGAGTGGACGACTGTGTTTTCTATTTGACGGATGTGAAATTCTAGCGTCATAGAAGTATTTTCTTGATGAAATCTACGATTTTATACCCGGCAACGGTTTGTTTACAAACTTTTCGAGCCTAATAGATATAGACGGTACACACATATACTGCGCTCCTCATAGAGCTGGTGCACGACGCGTGCGGGGGGGACGGCGGGGCGCGGGGGTGCGTATACCACACACTATCATACATACATACACACATATACGGCGCTCCTCATAGAGCTGGTGCACGACGCGTGCGGGGGGGACGGCGGGGCGCGGGGGTGCGTATACCACACACTATCATACATACATACACACATATACTGCGCTCCTCATAGAGCTGGTGCACGACGCGTGCGGGGGGGACGGCGGGGCGCGGGGGTGCGTATACCACACACTATCATACATACATACACACATATACGGCGCTCCTCATAGAGCTGGTGCACGACGCGTGCGGGGGGGACGGCGGGGCGCGGGGGTGCGTATACCACACACTATCATACATACATATACTCACAGCTATAATTCCCTAGAAGGGATAGCCAGAGCTTTGGAATGAGAAATTTCTCAGCCACTTTTGTAAGTTGAGTGAGGAAAATACGGTAAAATAAAGGTTTTTGGTGTTGGGTCTCCAACCGCATCGCCCAAAAATCCAATAAAAAGCCCCAATACCCTTAGTCGCCTCTTACGTACACCCACCGGAAGAAATGGGGTAGTGCTATTCTAAGCTGACACTACACGGCATAAATCAATATATACGGACATATTATACACAACATATACAGACGATGTGATAGCTTAATAGGTAGAACGCCGGTTAACGTGCAAGCGACTAGTGTTCAAATCCCGGATCGGGCCTACACCAATTTGTCTTTTCTTAAGACATATGTGTGGTTAATTTATCATGGTTGTTATCGGTGAGGGAAAACATAACATAAACATAAACGTTCACGCCGTTTTTATCCCCGAAGGGGTTGGCAGAGGTACCAACACTTCTGAACTCACATGGCAGGGCCATCTAGTGTCCAGAGAAGGTACCCACGTTTTGCTTAGACAGTGTTCTCACGTGATAGGGGGCAGGCCTATCGCCGTTTTGTACGAATACACTGTCACATGACTAAGTAAAACTCAACCATGTGGGTTTCCTCACGATATTTTCCCTCACCGTTAACAACCATGATAAATTAACCACACATATGACTTTAGAAAAGACAAATTGGTGTAGGCCTGACCCAGGATTGGAACTCACGCCCTTCTCTTTTCGGGCGGTTGTTCGAGGCGACTTGTTGCACCATATCATATAGCTAATCCGTTTGCACTCAACCATCCCGGTATGCTGCACATTCTTTATCTGTTTCCTCAGTTCACAATACCGTGATAGCCCAGTGGGTAGAACACTCGGTTATCGTGCAAACGACTAGTGTTCAAATCCTGGGTCGGGCCTACACCAATTTGTCTTTTCTAAAGACATATGTGTGGTTAATTTATCATGGTTGTTAACGGTGAGGGAAAACATCGTGAGGAAACCCACATGGCTGAGTTGTACTTAGTCATGTGACAGTGTATTCGTACAAAACGGCGATAGGCCTGCCCCCTATCACGTGAGTACACTGTCCATGCAAAACGTGGGTGCTTTGAACACCAGGTGACAAAGTCACGTGATGTTCAGAAGTATTAGTACCTCTGCCAACCCCTTCGGGGATATTCGGCGTGAACGTTTATGTTTATGTTATGTCAGTTCACAATACGCCTACTTAAGTGCAATTCAAACATACCGGGGGGCAATTCATATATACGAGTTGCAATATTGTCGCTGTCAAAAGTGTCAAATCGAATACAAATTTATGACATTGACAGCGACAATCGTGCAACTTGCGACACATTCGTCAGTCACAAAAGATCGGGGTAATCAGGGGGCGGGTAAACAGTTGAAACACCCTCTCAGTTTAGCTCTATTTACGTGTTACCATTTCTTCCGCTTTCCGCCAAATACAGTAGTCCATTTTACACTGTATGTTCTAGATAAAACTAATAGAATAGAAAACTCTTTATTGCACATCAAATATGGAGAAACATTTACAAATACACAGAAGTAAATAACAAAAGTACAATTGGCGGTCTTATCACTAAAAGCGATCTCTTCCAGACAACCTTTGAATGGAGAGGTCAATAAATTATAGTCATGTGAGATAGATGTACAACAACATAGTGAAACTGATAACTATGCGTTAATCTTCACAAACAATACAACAATCACAACTAATGTACATACTATCACGTAATTTGGCTTGTTTTGCATGAAAACCTCATGTGGGGTTTATTACTAACCAATGAAACAAATTAAAATCCGCAGGTGTCTAAAAATTTTTTTTGCTTAATTGATTAGTAATGTATGTATGTGTGTAGGTGGAGCACAGCAGCAGCCCTCCGTTCCCGTGTGTGTAGTGGTGCGTGGTGCGGGGATCTGGTACGGGGTGCGTGCGGGGCCGGCTCCGGACGGTACATGGCCAACTGTGTGGCGCTACTGTTAGCGGTGCTGGATAGAGATTGGTGAGTAAAAATAACAACTAAACATTTTGAGGAGGAAAGTAACAAAAAAAATGCGTGCCTAATTAAGAAAGAAAACTGTAACAGTGTTTGACCTTCAATGTTATTTCAAAGACATTCGTTTTTGCAGTTTATTAATAAAATATCGAAAATCATAGGTTTATTTAATGCAATATCGTAATACTATTATTTGAGATCATCAATTCATGAAACGTTTTGCAATCAACAACATTTTTATTAAATATTTCGCTTCATTTGCATGTCGCTACGTGATTGTTTTGGTCGATGACGTCATAAAGAGAAAAAATTTAACCATCTTTAAAAAAATCATAATTTCACAATTAGTCATTTGATATGAAAAATATTCAAATCAGTCTTTTATTTTTGTGTTTGCTATCGAATAAAAATATTTAATAAAAACAAAAAAATAACTTTGGTGTTATTGTTATTGTTGATTATAATATTGTTAAATATATATAGTTCATTTATTTAGATAGTTTCGGTCTTTTATGCGCTATTTCTTTTTTGATGCGAGCCGCAGAACACGAGAAGAACATCATATACAAACAACATCGCGGCCGGCGTACACCCGTTTGGGTATTCATTTATATCGGGATGATGTTGGATATTTTATTAAATACTGGTGGTAATTTGAGTAATGAAAAATAATATTGTCAAATTTACACCAAAATTGTCTGTGTCATTACAATATCTAAAAGTGCGTGCAGGTGTACACTATCTAAGCAATAAGACAATTAGTGCGGGGAAGGTATATTGCCAATTGCGTCGCTTTACTTCTAGCTGTGTTGGATCGGAATTAGCGAGTATACTGGGGTTTTGGTAGTGTTCAAAGTATTATCGAAAGGAAGTGTGCGGTATAAGGGATTGTTGGGCGATGCAGTTGGAGACCCATCACCAACAAACTTTATTTTTACTATTTTTTCTCCATTCACATTTCCAAAAGTGGCTGAGGGATTTCTAATTCCTTAGCTCTGGCTACCCTTCTAGTGATTTTTAGCCGTGAGTATATTTACGTATGTATGTACGTGTGCGGTATATGGGAAACTGCGTTAAATATGGGGGAATGACAGATTGGAGATGTTATCTGCTTCTCATTCGAAGTTATAAAAGTTGTAGAAATTTTATTTGACTTTATTTAAACAAATAAACAATTTTAATTAAAGCATAAGGTCCGTTGAAACTAAAACATGTTGTGGTGTTTAGTATTACATAGAAGACGACGTTTGTTGCGTAATTTGTAAGTGACTAACTTTTCTAAAGGTCGCGGTTTTTTGTTCTTGCTGAGACCATGTTAAGTCAGAAACAGTACTGTTTTTTTATTACTTCAGGATATTTATTTGTGTGTAATATATCATTAAACATATCATCAAGTTAGTATCCCACACAAACGACTGTACCTTCCTATGGGCTGACCTGTGTACTATAACTCAATATGCCCCCCCTCAGTCCGAACGGCAACGCGGCGGAGGGCGCACCCTCACCCTCCTCCGAGGTGCAGCGCGCGCTGGCGCCCTACCTGCCCTTGCTGCACCAGCATCTGCTGAAACCGCCGCAGCCAGGTCAAGAGGTGAGTTACTAATATCATAGAAAACTTTTAGTATTCTACTAATATCATAGAAAACTTTTAGTATTCTAGGCTATGGGTCGAATAATAATCACTTCACTTTTTATATTACTTATTTATTTCTATCAGCACAAGGAGCGTAATATTAGAAATACTTGAACAGCGCTAGTAACAACTGGACACGGGGTAGCCTGATACATCTACTTATATAGACAGAGTCATGTGCACAACTAAATTCATATTGAATCAGTCATTCAAATATAAATGCAACTTCCGGTTATTATTAATTATTGAAATTTAACATAAATAAACCAGCAAAAACTCTATATATCACAATTGAACTTTTAACAAAGTATATACTGTGTAGTGTCGGCTTAGAAGAGCACTACCCCGTTACTGCCCGCGGGTGTTTGTAAGAGGCGACCAAGGATTTAGGACCCATCACCAAGATTACAATCTTTCCCTCACTTAAATTCCAAAAGTGACTGAGGAAATTCGTATTGTGAATTCTGGCTACCCCTTTTAGGGATTTATAGTGAGCATATGTATGTATATACACAGATTATGTTATTAAATAGAAATTCAATTGGCGGTCTTAACACTAAAATTGATCTCTTTCAGATAACTTATTATCAGTAAAGTATTTAGAGAGAAACGTCTTTGACCAATGTGGCATATACTAATTAGTTACATTATTTAATTTTATTAAATATTTGATTATTTTAAGATGGTATTTCTGGATGGTAGTTAAACAAAAAGTATGTGTATAAATAAATATTATATACGACGTGATAGCTCAATGGGTAAAACACCGGTTAACGTGCAAGCGACTAGTGTTCAAATCCCGGGTCGGGCCTACACCAATTTGTCTTTTCTAAAGACATATGTGTGGTTAATTTATCACGGTCGTTAACGGTAAGGGAAAACATCGTGAGGAAACCCACATGGCTGAGTTGCACTTAGTCATGTGACAGTGTATTCGTACAAAACGGCGATAGGCCTGCCCCCTATCACGTGAGTACACTGTCCATGCAAAACGTGGGTACTCTGAACGCCAGGTGACAATGTCACGTGATTTTCAGAAGTATTAGTACCTCTGCCAACCCCTTCGGGGATATTCGGCGTGAAAGTTTATGTTTATGTTATGTAATGTTAAATATTATATACACATAAAAGAAGAAATTCTTTAGCCACTTTTGGAAGTAGTGTGGCAAAAAGATTGTAAAATAAAGGTTTTTTGATGGATCTCTAACCGCATCACTAAAAAATCTGTTAAAAAGCCCCAATAACTTTGGCCGCCTCTTACGAACACCCTAAGTGTTTTCATACAATTTCAGTCATGTTCTAGACTCTATTTAACTATGTATAAAACTACAATTATGTAATAATACCACAACATCGTTTCACAATAACAAACGTTTTAATCTAGTCTTTATTCAACTGACCTAACATTGCAACTATTCAATGTATCGTATCTGTATTGTATACTCTATTAAACTGATATAAGGTAGAAACTAACCAAGTCATTGTCCTACAATCACAGACGTTTTAATCTAGACTTTATTCAAATGACAAGGCTGAAAATATCTTAGCTAATTTAACTACAGTCTTATTCTAAGCTCTATATTAACTTATATAATTAGTTTCAACCTTAACCTATATACAATTATAGACTCTATCCCAACGACATCAAGTATCTAACATTGCAGAACTATCAAAGCTATGTACAACTGTAGACTCTATTCCAACGACATAAGGTTGCAAGTATCTAACATTGCAGAACTATCAAAGCTATGTACAACTGTAGACTCTATTCCAACGACATAAGGTTGCAAGTATCTAACATTGCAGAACTATCAAAGCTATGTACAACTGTAGGCTCTATTCCAACGACATAAGGTTGCAAGTATCTAACATTGCAGAACTATCAAAGCTATGTACAACTGTAGACTCTATTCCAACGACATAAGGTTGCAAGTATCTAACATTGCAGAACTATCAAAGCTATGTACAACTGTAGACTCTATTCCAACGACATAAGGTTGCAAGTATCTACTTTTGCAGGGCGTGGTGGGCGCGGGTCGCGTGGCAGTGTCTCGTCTGGCGGCGAGATTGGCTGAGAGCTCTCTACACGACGTCGTCGCTACCATGCTGGCGTTAGGTGAGACCATAAATACAAACACACATACACACACACACACACACACACACACACATGTGTAGTTTTGGCAAACATATACTGGCCAGTATACTCCGCTGTGTGCCAACTTGTTATTTGTATTTATACTTAGCTAGATATCTATAGAGCCAATAAGATTTCAGAGGATACATTTGGATCAAGTAGAAAATGTGCTCAAAAAAGGCAGGCGTCCGAAGTATGAAGAATTAAAGAGCATGTATGAAAATATTGATGGATGTAAACGAAGCTAGAGCGGTTTGCCAGGATCGTACAAAGTGGCGATCGATAATGTCTGACTACCCCAATGGGAACTAACGGCTTGAGAATATGTATGTATATGTATGTACTGGGCTAGAGAAATTCTTTGATACCGCGATGTAGGTACGAAGTCGATGCTAGTGTGCGAGTGAGACCATCGTCTAGATGTCGCTACGCACCTTCGATCATATATACCAAAGATATACCAACAAAGCACGAAAAAAGGCCCGGCCGAACAGTGCTTTTTATATGGTAAGGACTGTTTCACTGACAGTCACGTGCTAGATCTTGCAATAAATAATAGGCCTTAAGAAAATACGGTTAAGTCAATAATTGTAGGCTTTTAGAAATAGAATAGAATAACTCTTTATTGCACATCAAACACAAATTTACAAAAATAATAATATGATCAAACAGTTTACAGTGAGGTACAATCGGCGGTCTTATCGCTAAAAGCGATCTCTTCCAGACAACCTTCGAATGGAGAGGTCAATAAATTATAGTCATATGAGATAGATGTCGAACAACATGGTGAAACTGATAACATAACATATAACATAAACGTTCACGCCGAATATCCCCGATGGGGTTGGCAGAGGTACTAATACTTCTGAACATCACGTGACTTTGTCACCTGGTGTTCAGAGTACCCACGTTTTGCATGGACAGTGTACTCACGTGATAGGGGGCAGGCCTATCGCCGTTTTGTACGAATACACTGTCACATGACTAAGTACAACTCAGCCATGTGGGTTTCCTCACGATGTTTTCCCTCACCGTTAACAACCATGATAAATTAACCACACATATGTCTTTAGAAAAGACAAATTGGTGTAGGCCCGACCCAGGTTTTGAACACTAGTCGTTTGCACGATAACCGAGTGTTCTACCCACTGGGCTATCACGGTTGAAACTGATAACTATGCGTTAATCTAAACAAACAATACAACAATCCAGTCATAGTTATATCTAGTTATTTATTTATTTATTTATTCGTTGACCACCAACAGCAAACACAGCAAACATGGCACAGAACATACAATCTATACTAATATTATAAAGCTGAAGAGTTTGTTTGTTTGAACGCTAGGATCTCAGGAACTGCCGAATCAAATTGAAAAATTCTTTTTGTGTTGGATAGTCCATTTATTGAGGAAGGCTTTAGGCTATATATCATCACGCTGCAACCAATAGGAGCAAAGAATCAGCGAAAAATGATGCAAAAACGGGGATAATTTTGGGTTTAAGTTACCCAAAAAGTATGTATAAAAGAATTATTCCTCTTTAAATGATCTAAAAAATGTCCACAACAGTATATGTCTATCTTTTAAGATTGAATCACTATATTTTTTTATGATAATCAATTTTGGTCGAAATTAATGCACTATTGCCAATTATTTTCCATAATGTTTTGTCAACATATTATTAATCCTTACCCAAATAAATGTGTTGTTGATTAAGAGTATTTAATTGTGAACAAAATTGTCCTTGACATTACTTAATTTAAATTAACATCTTAGAATATAATACAATTTTGAAATTACTCCGCAACAAAATTGCCACGCGTGCATGAAGCGCAAGACAAGACGGACTGACTGACTCAGAATCAATGCTCAGCCGAAACTACTATACTTTATAAACTTAAAATTTATAAAGTGAAAAAATTGTGAAAACACAATGAAATCACTGTTTTTCTCATCGCATGACAGAGACCCTCAACGGGTCAGTTAAATATTTCAGATTGACGCCGTGAAAGTCTACACTTTTGACAGTACGAAGTCTGTGGGGTCAGCTAGTTGTTTTATAAAGCCAATGACAGGTGATCACAATTACCGGTTCAAAACAAAAGAGGAACGAAATTAAGGCGGTTGCCCGCGAAAAATATAAAATAATAAACTATTAACAAACATATAAATACATATTATACAATAAAAATAATACTTATAATAATACATATGAATATTATAAGCTTAATATAATGAGTGATTAGGTGTATATGCGGGTGTAGGTGTGTGTGTTTGCGTGTGAGTTTTGTGTTTTTGTGTTAGATCACTCGTTAATTCATTTTGTTATTTCTAGAAGATACTCTGTCTCTTCATAGTCTAGGGTAAGAAGATAGCTAATGATTTCAGACTTAAAATTGCCTTGATTATTATAGTATTTTCTAAGATTTTCACGATTGCACATTATAATTAAAACAACTATTGATTTTCGGATATTTTAATCGCGTGTTATTACATTATTTTTAAAGCCCGACGTAAATTATTAATACTAACTACCTTCACAAAATTTAAGTTACATTTGCGTTTTATGAAGGTAGTTAGTATTAATAATTTTATAGTACTATATAATGACAAATAACACCTCAGTCTTCCCGTGACCATGATAACTGAAAAGTTTTCGAAACGTCGGGCTTTAAAAATAATGTAATAACACGCGATTAAAATATCCGAAAATCAAAAGTTGCCTTGATTATTGTTTTCTAATATTTTGTTAACTTTTCATACAGATAAAGTCCCAAAAAGTTGATTTATTTTTGCGCAAAGGTAGTTTTTGCTCTAGGTCGGGGTATATATTGAACACGAGATGGAAGCAACTTACCTGGTTCATTCGACCTTCGGTATATGGTGTGGTGGATAAGTGATGCACGCACAGAAAGCACTTTAGCTTCCTGTTATATAGCAGATTGTGGGATGCCGGAATGGTTTGTTTAAAGTGACTTTTAAGATGGATCTTTGGGACCTCTCTGCTTCAAGCACAGCTGTTTTCGCTGCTACAATTGCTATGCCAAGATACATTTTGACATTACTGACTGGCAGATATATTTGTTAACCGTCAGAAGAAGGTCGATTCCTGCAGCTCCTCTGAGCAATCTCATTATGTGACTCAGTTTCCTCACTCTTGAGACGGCGGAAATATGATTTTTAAAAGATAAATTTACATCTAAGATTATTCCAAGATAGTTCAGTGACTACGGGTTGTTCAATGCTTGGCAAGTACACGTTGCCGAGAGACAGTTAACCGAATGAACCTTAAGGGAATGAGACGTAGAAGGTTTTGACCTTTTAGTCTTGTGAAAGCAAAGATATTGAGTATTGGAAGAATTAAGGCTAAGTAAATTCCTGTTTAACCGAGCGAGAATTAGATCAAGGCTGGATTGAGCTTTATTAAATGCCTTTTGCCAGGAGGTTTCTCTAATAATAATGGCAATGTCAGCAGCGCAGCAAAATATTTCCATGTCGTTTGACTTTTGGAGGACATTTGCTACGCTGTCAATGTAGATGATAAATAGAATTGGCCCTAAAATACTACCCAGAAAGACTCTGAAAGGTATATCTGCTAATCGGCTCTGAAATTCATGAACAGCCACACACTGTTTTCTCTCTCTTAAGTAGCTATTGAACCATTCCAGTGCTAGGCCTCGTATCCCCAGACGTTCGAGCTTTCTGAGCAAAATCACATGTGAAACAGTATCAAATGCTTTTGATATGCCTAGGAATATGCCCAAACAAGCATCACCGTTATCTTAAGCCTGAGTGACTTTACTGAGAAGACCACAAATAGCATCCTCTGTGGACCTATTGTTGCGGAAACCAAATTGGTTAGGTGAGAGGAGCTCAAACTTTTCGAGATAGTTTTTTAATCTCTTGGCAACTATTTTCTCCAGTATTTTTAAAAATGCACAGAGTAGAAAAATTGGTCGGTAGTTACAGGGATCAGATTTTTTACCAGATTTGTGGATTGGAACATTTTTTGCTGTCTTCCATGTGTCTGGGAATACCCCGGAAGATAAACTTTTGTTTACAATAAAGTTAAGAGGTTCAATAAACTAAAGGGCGTACCTTTTTAATTGTGAGGTTACTAACTTCCTCCATACCTAGAACGCTTTCAGAAACAAGAATATCGATAATAGACGAGACTTCAACTGAATCAGAAGGAGTGGGAAAGAAGGAATGAGGTGAGTTGGAAGCGTGATCTAATTCCAAAGCTAATTCGCTTTCTGTTTGGTGGATTTCTTCTACTATCTTATTTACAAGTTTTTGACCGACAGTTGCAAAAAATTCGTTGCAATTTGTGAGAGAAATTTCAGGTGAGGTATGTGATGAAAGAAGCTCAGTACAAGGTTGTTTTGCTTTATTAAGGCAGCAAATATTTATTATAGTTTTCCACATTGCTTAGGGTTTCGAGTATTTGTTGCAAGTTCTTCACTCTCACACTGTACTTACTATATTACGTAACTTGATTGTAGTATTAGGTTAGGTACTCGGTTCTTTTTCCAATTTTAAGTGGAGATTGTCGCGATGTTGCATACACCTTAAAAGGCCAGGTGAAACCCATTTTTTGTGATGGACTCTTTTTCTACTAATCGTTTTTAGATGCGTGTCTTTGTTTATGTGTTGCGTCAAGGTGGTAAAAAAAAATTATGGCCGCGTCAGAAGCATTGTCTGAGTCGTACATTGATGACCAGACAGAAGGATTCTGCAGTTCTAGCGCCGGTTCTGTATAGTTAATCTTCGATATAGCTTTGTTGTGCTTAAATCTCCTAACACAGGTTTGGATGCCAGTAATTACAATATCATGATCAGTTATGCCAGAGGCGAAATGTGTCGAGTGTATTCGTCTATCTTTTCAGTCTCGTCTTGAATTGTCATAGAATAAATATACAGTCAAATGTATATAAATATACAGGCAGTCAATGTATAACTGCCAAAAAACTAATTAATCACTTTAAATTTAATGTCACAATAAAGTTTCCTCAATGAATGAATGAATAAATGGAAATATAATTTGACCTAAAACTATGAATAAAAAAATCTATTAATTAAACAAGAGCTAGCTTTCGCATTTGTATTACAAAAAACTATGGTATTTTATGTATCTGCAGAGATTTTTATTTTACCTGCTATTTAGGTATGAAATATATATTTTGTGATTAAAAACAGTTATTACTCACAGTTTTTAATAAAGAATGGTTGGTATTTTCTCGCAGGCACCCCGGGCGTGCTGATCGACATGTTCTTCTCGTTCCCCGACAACAACTTCGTGCAGTCGCAGCTCGTCACGCTCGTCAGGAACGCGCTCGCCAACACGCCCTACCGCCACCACTACCTGCTACACGTGAGTACACTACCTCCTACACGTGAGTACACTACCTCCTACACGTGAGTACACTACCTCCTACACGTGAGTACACTACCTCCTACACGTGAGTACACTACCTCCTACACGTGAGTACACTACCTCCTACACGTGAGTACACTACCTCCTATACGTGAGTACACTACCTCCTACACGTGAGTACACTACCTCCTACACGTGAGTACACTACCTCCTACACGTGAGTACACTACTTCCTACACGTGAGTACACTACTTCCTACACGTGAGTACACTACCTCCTACACGTGAGTACACTACCTTCTACACGTGAGTACACTACCTCCTACACGGGGGGAACGCGCTCGCCAACACGCCCTACCGCCACCACTACCTCCTACACGTGAGTACACTACCTCCTACACGTGAGTACACTACCTCCTACACGTGAGTACACTACCTGCTACACAGGCCAAACCAAACACCTGTTAAACATTTATACACAATTTCCCATAGATGTACATGGGTAACTTTTGCGGGTGATTATTCCTAAATTATAATATTTTTTCAAAAAATACTCCGTCACAAGCTGGTACTCGCGATGCTCATGCAAAGTTTGGTAGAGATCGGTCCAGCCGTTTAGCAGGAGTGATGTCACAAGCGAAATACAAAAGTCGGGGGTAAATGGAGCTGCGCTCGTTACGCTCCAATGATTTATTGAATAGTAAATTCTGATGTTTTTATTCCCATTTGTGACCCATACATTCATATAATTTAGTACTAATTAACTAATTTTATTTTCAGTTCATACTAGAATGTGATCTACTCACTCGACTGATCTCACTACACGAAGACAACGAAAAACGAAAGTAAGTATTTACATTAATAGACCCTATAACTGTCCGGTTTCTTTAGAAGATTGTGGTTTAGACTGCTTTATCATTACATACATTTACTTACGGCCATAAATCCCAAAACGGGGTAGCTATAGCTTTGGAATACGAAATACCTCAGCCACTTTTGGAAGTTAATTGGGGAAAAGATTGTAAAATAAAGGTTCTTGTTGATGGGTCTCCAACCGCATCTACCAGAAATCACGTAAAAAAGCCCTTAGCCGCCTATTACGACACCCGTGGGAAGACAGGGGTAGTGACATTCTAAGCCGGCACTACACGGCACTGCTTTATTATTATAATATGATGTCAAGAGTTTACTTCTAACACTGAACATCCCAGTTTCGTTCATAAATGTAACAGTTATGAATCGCTTGTGGCGCTAATAAGCTATTTGACTGTAATAAAAATATACATTTCTTTTATTTCATTAGTCTTAATATTACTTTTTTGGAGCAATATGTAATAATGCGAGATAAAAATATTGCATTATTTCACCAAAATCCGTCTTCTAAAATAAGTATTTTTGATGCAACTGTCACGTGACTAAAAACGACGGTGATTGGCTATTTCTAAAATGACGTAGATCGCGCATAAACAGACTGTGTATCGCTTCGCTCATTGGTGGTTAATGCGGAATTGACGTCATTTGTGCTACAGCCGCCATATTACTTAAAGTCGCGTTTTCGCGGCACATTTGATTATTGCATTTTCTTTTCCGATTTTTTAATAAAATAGCTAAAATGAAGACAGAAAAATATTTTTTTAGGGCTCCTTATAAACAAATTAACAACGTAAGATAGTTTTCAAAACTTAGTCAAATAGCCTATTGATAATCGTGAGCTTAACGTTTAGAATGTTGTACTGAGAAGTAGCGTTACGTTGCAGAGGTGCTAATTTCAATTTATTTAATGTCTATACATAAATAAATTATATATATTCATGGCTATAAATATAATGAACGAACAAATAACTAACAAAT
The DNA here is from genome assembly GCA_963576735.1 of Bedellia somnulentella. Taxonomy (NCBI): domain Eukaryota; kingdom Metazoa; phylum Arthropoda; class Insecta; order Lepidoptera; family Bedelliidae; genus Bedellia; species Bedellia somnulentella. The sequence goes on along the minus strand of OY755180.1, from coordinate 18,915,282 downwards.
AGAAGTGTTTGTAAAAATATAACAAGATACATTTTACTGGAGTTTTTCAAGAATGTACTTTTTAACCACCACATCGCCCAAAATTTCCTTAAAAGCCCCAATACCGTTAGTCGCCTCTTACGACACCCGTGGGTAGAATTTAAATGACTTGTTTTGTTTTTTCAAACTAAATAAAACAATGTGTGTATTGTGTGTAGAGAGTCCGGCATACCTCGGTCGGGCAACGCGGGCCACGCCACCCTCATCGCGCTGCATCTCAATAATGTCATCACCGGGACTGACGATGCGGACGAGGTAACTATTACAACACACTGGTAAACACTAGGAAGGAAACTACATACATACATACTCACGGCTATAAATCCCTAGAAGGGGTAGCCAGAGCTAAGGAATTAGAAATTCCTCAGCCACTTTTGGAAATGTGAGTGGGAATATGATGGTAAAAATAAAGGTTATTGGTGATGGGTCTCCAACCGCATCGCCCAAAAATCTCTTAAAAGTCCCAATACCCTAAGGGCCAGTTTTTTGATCCGGAGTTAAAAATATAACCATTTGTTACATTGACTATAGTTAAATGACTAACCAATAATTAAATCGTAAATCCATTTTGGTTCGATATTTGACCATTAGTTACTCTAACCACGGGTCAAAAAATGCATTTTGCTGATATCTAACTAATAGTTACGATATTTAACAAATTGTTAAGTTAACCACGGATCAAAAAACTGGCCCTTAGTCGCCTCTTACGTACACCCATCGAAAGAAATGGGGTAGTGTTATTCTAAGCCGACACTACACAGCAAAATTTATTTGGTAACACTCAAACTGGACTCAAGCGTTTACACCGTATATCGCTATCGCTCTACCTGATAGGGGGCAGGTATATCGTACCGTTTGGTACGAATACACTAAGGATAACTTAGCCATGTGGGTTTTCGCATGATGTTTTTCCTCACCGTCAACAATCATGATAAATTAACCACACTTATGACTTTAGAAAAGACAAATTGGTGTAGACCCGACCCGGAATTTGAACTCACACCTTACTGTACTGACGGGCGTTCGTTCTACCCATTGGACTCTCATATCTGTCAAAAAATTACACGTTCTGTGTATAGTTACAGAATACAGAATTATTAAAGGTTTTCCCTTAGTGTTGTAGTGTAAGTTCTACTTTGCTATGCAGATTTTAAATACAATGACGCCATATTTTCTGTTTTATTTAGTTTATGCTCACTCAGGAACCATATTTACGACATAATAAGGATCCAATGTTTACATTCCCGTTATTTTAAGTCTGTTTACTAAATTTAATCAAAACCTACCTTTATTTCACCGTCTTTTCCCCACGCAAGGCAACAATTTTAATTTCTGTTCTAATCTCACTACAAGTTCCCCCCCCCATTCCAGGCCCCGCTCCAAGCGTGCGGCCAACCCTTAGCCGTACCGCAGGCTGTGGCGGCCGCCTGGCTGGCGTATTGTAACGATGTCCTCGCGCCCGCCAGGGAACTGCTCACTGCCAAACTGGTGAGTACCGCTGCCCACACCATCATAACATACACATACACTACACCTAAACATATTGTATTGTAACAATGTAACAATGTGGTGAGTACCACTGTCCACACCATCGAGGACATCTACAACGACACTTTACACTTAGCATCGCTCTAGTTGTTCAGTATGCAGGCCAAGTGCAAGTCCGAATAAGTTATACCAGTATAAGTTCAAAAACAACGCCGTTAAGAATTAAAGATATAAAAGAAAAGAAGAGGTTAAAAGTAAACCTGCATTTAGGACATCAGCAAAGCTAGTACGAGCGGAATTTTAACTAGATATCGCGTGTTATAAAGCAGCCATCTCTTACGCACTTACATAGTATCGTATACTGCCATCTCATTATAACCGATATCGTGTCGATAAAATAGCGCTCGTGCTAGGCCTCCTAAACACATACTAAATAATTTAAAAGGCCGTAGTCCACATTTTGTTTAACAACCGCACTCGACGTAACAACTTTTTAGTCACGGCAGTGACTGACTGGCGGAGGAGTTTCTAGCTCTGAAGCTCTGGATACCCCATTTTTGGATTTATGGCGAAAAAATAGACGATGCAGTTCACAACGCCGAAGCAGTACCTTTTTGGTGTTGTCAACACTCTTTTCAAAGTGTGCTATGTTTTCATTTTCTATTTGTTAGATAAAAATGCCTTTTTCTATATCCCAAATAACGTATCGCACAGAGGCAGTTCTATATTTTGCTGTTGTTGCGGCGATATATCTAACAGATGTTACTTTTATCTTTTTTGAAATATATCTACAAAATGTTGTTACTATTGTACGCAATAAAAAGTTTTCTATTCAATTATTTTATTATAATGATTAGAACTCGCGCTTACGTCGCACTTACGTCACTTTATTAAGAGATTGAACAATTATCGACTTGTCATATCGATATTAGTAGTTCTCTGCCCGCGACTTCACTCGCGATAGCCAAAATAAAGTCGTGTCACTTGTCACGGTGATTTATATTTCATGAATAGCTCTTCTGTTTCTGGACATGGGCTTGTCTTAAATTTTTCCAATAAACATTAGTTAAGAGTGCATTTGACTGGTCAAACAGGTTTTTGTTATGGTAAATAAGTAACTTTTATTATACAATATTTTACACCTATAAAATAGGGTTTTTCACAAAATCATATTTAAAAAAATTCCCGTTACGAGTGAAGTCACGGACAGAGAACTAGTAATATCGATATGGCGAGTCATTGCGACAAGATATCGAGGTGTAATGATGATGTGTGTGTGCAGGGGGGAGACTGCATGGACGAGGGGGAGGTGTGCGGGGAGCTGGTGGGGGACGACGGGAAGCCCGTGCCCATGTACCAGGTAACATATACCATTTATAATACATGCATACATACACTCACGGCTCTTAATCCCTTGAAGGGGCAGCCAGAGCTAAGGAATTAGGAATTCCTCAGCTACTTTTGGAAATTTGAGTGGGGAAAAGATGGTGAAATAAAGGTTGTTGGTGATGGGACTCCAACCGCATCGCCCAAAAATCCGTTAAAAACCCCAATACCGTTAGTCGCCTCTTACGTACAGCCACCGGAAGAAATGGGGTAGCACGGAATAACTAATCAATAAAGGAAAAAAAAACGACATCAGCAGGACTCGAACCTGTGACCTCAACAATCCACATCAACGTCAACATCCCAGTCCATCTTCCAATTGAGGTATTGTGTCAAATGACTACGGTTGCGAATTAGCAGACTTAGTTAATTTAATAACTGAATAGACAAACCTTTTTTGAGCGGAATATCTAAAATTTGGTGGTTTGTTGGTGGCTTTATCTTGCAAAAAACAATGTGCAGTCTCTTGGTTTATATTGAATCATTGAAGTATTTTTTCGCGTAGTGAACCCTAATATTATATTTAAGCTTACCTTAATGGCACACTATTATAACTATAACTACTACTATAAGTCATAACCGCTAGTTAGTAAGTTAGATTTTTGCCGTTGTAGAACTACTTACACAAAAACTTAGTTTTTTTTTCTGAATTCTAACGAACAAACAACAAAAAACCAAAAAACATGCAGCCGTGCCCAGTATATCATTAAATGTTCGTAGAAAAAATAAGGTCTGTACTAAATGGAACCTTGTACTTTGGGTTAAATTCTGCTAGAACCGCATTTTCCTACAGTGTGCGGTGCCATTTTGGTGGGTGGTAATTATTATGATAACTAGTTTACCGAAACCCCTTTATGTATGTATTTTATTATCAGATATAGTCGATTTTAATACTTTTAATTTCGTAAAATAATAACTAATAATCCCACAAGACTCCACATAATTACGCAGTATAAACATCAGTATACCTGTTTGAAAAACGTTTGCCAAGTTAAAGCTCAACTTTTCAACCTAGTTTGCTGCTAAGGTTGTATTAATTATTAATTAAATATCTCAACAGATCGACGAAGACATGAACGAAGACATGGATTTAGAGTCGTACGATACGGTGAGTTTATTTCACAAATAACTATGTAGTTACAACTAGTTTATGTGCTCGAATTAGGGTTTGGAACATACGTGGAATGTTAAGGGCCTCCCCGCATTTTGCAGCTATTGCGCTCACTCTTTTAAAATATATAAATAAATAATCATAACTTATTCTTGGACCACATGTATATATGTGGATAAATATATATATATATATATATATATGTACGTATGTGTATGTATATCTATGTACATGTGTATATCAGTCTCGCACTGAATCAAACACATGTGCATAGACACATACATACACACACACACACACACACACGCACACGCACACACACAAACACGCACACACACATACAAGCCCAAATGCACTTACATATTCTGTAAACATTTTTATAATTATATATATTGTTTCTAATATTGTTTTTTAATTTTAGTTTTTAACTTTAGATTTTAATTTTTAACTTTATGTTTTTAATTTTACTTGTTTCTGTCATGTAACTTACGCCAATATGTATTATTAGTTTACTACTTATCCCAAGTTTACAGGGCTTTGCCCTTTTTTAGGGAGTAGGCTTTATGTAGTAATTGTAAGTTGTGTTTGATCTGAAATAAACATTTTTTTTTTCTTACGTCAAATTTACTGAGAGTGACAGGGACGGAAAAACACGCGCGCAGGATAAATGTAGTTTATTTAGTTTTATTGAATAACTATAATGTTTAAATGAAAAGTTAAACATCAAAGAGTTCACATGTATGTTATGCCAGTGGAGCCTATACGGTTGTTATGAAAACAAAGCATGTTCCAATTCAATTTTTTTCATCATATTTTTCAACAAATTATTTAAATGTTAAACATCAAATTTTAACACCATGAACTAATCACCAACATATATTTTATTCATGTCATATCAATATCATCAAATCAGACTTTATAGAATTTCCAAACAATCAATATCAACCTATTTTTCCGGGGACGCCCTTAAGATGGATAAAGACTTTTATTATGGATACTGCCTCGTGATATATCGTGGTCATATAGCCTACGTATATTTACACATACTTTAAATACATACATACATATACTCACGCCATTATTTCCCATTGGGTTAGGCACTGATCGCCTTTTTGTACGATCCTGGCAAACCTTTGTTACAACGTTTACATGAACCAATATTTTCATACATGTTTTTTTATTCTTCTATTTGTTTATTATTACCTTCCTAAACATTCGAATATAAATCCCGAAAAACGGTAGCCATCTCACTTAGTTTTCAGATTTGAAATACGTTACGAGTAGTTGAAGTACGGAAATAGAGCGGAGTAAATATTAAAATAAGAGATGCTCAGTGTTGGGTCGCCCAACAATCATATTAGAAACTAATCAAAAAGCAAATAAAAATATTTCCGTCACCCGCGGGACTCGAACCCACAACCTCGGGTATACGCCCCCGGCGCTCTGCCAAATGAATTATGGTATCGTATCGAGTGACCACTCGTTCGAAAATTTGTATTTCCTTGTTTCTTTACACTTTACTGGTGTTAGCGCCATCTATTGCCGAATTGTATCAATTGCAGTTAGCATTCGTGGGTTCGAGTCCCGCTGGTATCGAAATTATTTTTTTAATACAGTTGCTCAAAAAGTGGCGTATTGCAGGGACGTATATCGTTCGGGATGTGGGCTATTACACACTCGTGCTTTTTTTTGCCATTCCCGCACTAGTGCGTTTTCTTTCCCAACTGTCAAAAAAAATCAAAATCAAAAAATCAAAATCAATTTTATTTGCGTAAATGTGGTACAATTAAGATGTTGCATTATTACAATTGGTCCATCACATTTAACTATGTATGCTAGCATGCAAATATTTACATTAAAAAAAATTACAATAAATTTATTAGCTATATTTATTTAATTTAAACAGCCGCGAATTTCAAATCATATTATTATTCTGAAAAAAAATCATTGAGTTCATCATCAAACATTTCTCTATCAGCCATTTTTTTAGCTCACGTTTCAGTAAATTGAGTCTTAGAGTTTTAAATTCTCTTGGTATCTTATTATAGATCCTAGCTATCATTACATTGCAATTTCGTTTTCCCAAAGCAGTACCCGCGGTAGGAACTATAAGTTTAAATGGATCCAATGAATGTTGTCTAGTATTACTGGGGTAACATGCAAAAAGATCATTATTTTGTCTCACAAACAAACAAGCTTCATAAATATAGAGGCAGGTGAGGGTCAATACTTTTAATTCTTTGAACCAAGGGCGACAAGAATCCCAAGGATGAATCCTACATATGGCTCTTATACATTTCTTTTGTACAATAAATAGTTTAGGAATATGTATAGAGTTGCCCCAAATAATAATACCATATCTTAACAATGACGCTACATATCCATGGTATGCTAACAGTGCTGTGCTTTGGTTAACAGTTACTGACAATCTATAAAGAGCGAATACGAAACGATTTAATTTTACAATTAGTTTATCTATTTGATCTTTCCAAGATAGATTATTATCAAAAATAATACCTAAAAATGTGGCACTGTTTTTTCCATGAACTTTGGCACCTTCGCAAAATATTTCTAACTCTGGCTTGGGTCGAAGTCTGTTGAAAAATCTTATATAACATGTTTTGATCAGATTAATATGTAAATTATTATTTTTCACCCATGTCAAAATTGAATCAATAGTATAGTTAATGTCACGTTCAAAATTAATGTCATTCTTAAAGCTAATTGTAACTGAAATGTCATCTGCGTATAAATTACATGTATGTTCGGTTATTTCCGGTAAGTCATTTATATAAATAAAAAATAATAATGGTCCTAATATGCTTCCCTGCGGTACACCGAATCTGTTTATTTGCGTGCTAGATCTATAATTAGTAGCGCTCTGTTTTGTACGCTTTGAAATTTCTACATATTGTTTCCTATCACGTAAATATGAATTTATCCAATCATTTGCAGGACCTCGAATACCATACTTGTCACATTTATTAATCAATATGTCATGATCAGCAAAATCAAATGCTTTCGTCATGTCAAATAAAGCTACTATAACATCTCTTTTCTTGTCAATACATTCAGATACCATACTAGCTACCTTGTAACATGCTAGGGTGGTTGATTTTCCCACCATAAACCCATGTTGCGATTCTTTGATTACTTTATTCGAGGCCAAAAAATCATATATGCGCTTATGCATGAGTTTTCAAATATTTTAGCAAACACTGAAATTAAAGCAACTGGTCTGTATTTATTCATATCCTCTTTGTCATCTTTTTTAAATAATGGTTTAACCACTGAAATTTTTAAACAAGACGGAAAAACTCCTTGGCAAAATGAGTTGTTAACTAACACTGATAGAACATACGATAATTCATGAGCACAACGTTTTAATACTAAGGTAGAGATTTCGTCATGTCCTGTAGTGTTAGTCTTTTTCAGTGATTTAATCGTGGAGACTATATCCTGTTGATCACAGGGACTCAAAAAAATACTGTTTTGAATAGACTTGACTCTAGAAGCTGCTGAAGGTTTGTCATATTTTTGTTCAAATTTACTAACAGATTCAATAAAAAAAGAATTAAAGGCCTGTGCTATATCCGATGGATTCAAAACAACTGTTGAGTCTTTTTTTATTTTATTTATTTCATTGACGGTTGATACCTCGTTTTTTTTATTTTGTATAATTTGCCAAGTAGCTCTACATTTATTATCAGCCGCATTAATATATTTTTCATTCGCAATTCTCTGTGAAGCAGATATACACTTTTTTAATAACCTATTATATTTATTGAAATTAATTTTATGCGAATGTTCCTTAGATGAATAATATTTGAACCTAAGATTTCTTTTAGTTAAACATGATTTCTTGATACCTCTAGTCATCCATCGAATCTTTCTATTATTGACATTACTAAGTCTTATTCTTATTTTAGGAAAACATAAGTTATAAAATAAAGTTAACAAGTCATGGAAGTTGTTGAACGCTTTATCCACATTGACTTCTTCAAGGACTTCTGTCCAAGACAATGCACTCAATACTTCTTTAAATTTGATGATATTTGGTTCTCCAAAATCTCTACCCATTATAAAACAGTACATTGGTTGTATTTTACGTTCAGTAGTTGGGATATTTAAACATTGAGCGGTCTCATGATCCGAGAGTCCTACTGGACAAGTGTAACCTATAGCTTCTGGTATGTTAGTTATGAAATTATCTATACAGGCTTGTCTTCGGGTCGGGGAATTAATATGTAAAGTTAAATTGAATGTACTTATCAAATTAGTTAATTCATTAGATGTCAGATTATTTTTTAAAATGACAATGTTAAAGTCTCCGGTGATAATATTTTTTTTATTGTTACGCCTATTAATTTTATTATAAACTTTATTTAGTAATGACTCTAAACGGAATAGAAATATTTTTGGATTAGATTTTGGAGTCCTGTATAAACATATAATTATGCACCGGTATTCAGGCACTTCAATACCACAGCATTCAAATATCATTTCTTGTTGAAATTCTAAACATACTTTCAGATCCTTTGTTTCTAAAAACTTATTACTTAATACACAAACTCCACCTCTGTTTTTTCCCTTTACGACAGTAAATCTTCTTCTCAGTCGTAACACTCTTGACAGAGTGGTCGTGGTCGTCATTTTGGTTGGGTGACCCGCCGCACAATTCGTCGCCATTCCTCTCAGAGGGCTGTTTTTTTGGTGCATTGGTACAGGGGGTCATCCAGCGCTGCTTTTATTTGGTCCGTCCATCTCATTGGTGATCGACCACGCATTCGGGTGCCCTCTACTCTGCCCTGTACCACCAGTCGCTCGATTGACATGCGCCCGCGTCGAGATATATGTCCGAAGAAGGTTAAGATACGAGCTTGGACTATAGATGATAGGCGCTGTTTGACACCTAGTTCTTGGAGGATTGAGTCATTGGTACGGAACTCTGTCCACGATATCCCAAGCATTTTCCTCCAGCACCACATCTCAAGAGCATCAATCCTCTTCTTCTCGCTTTCCCGAAGCGTCCATGTCTTTGCAGCACGACCGTAATAAGAGGATAGATTATAATGTTTTAAGTTTATTAACCCATCATTTCCTTCCCTAATGAATGTCTCGGTTAAGCATATGAAATCAATTACCTGACCTTTACTGGAGAAATCATTTAGCACGATTTCCAAGTATTCTTTTTTCGATAAGAAGCCAGCTATGTTCTGATGCATAATCGTAATTTTACAGTCGTCTTGCCTGCCATAATTTGAGAAAACAGTAGTATGCCTATTCAAAGACTTGTCTCTATCTAATTGTCTAAAAAAATATTCTTATTGGTTTTTTGAAAATAATAGGGTATAGTTCCTGGTCTAGGTTTTAACACATTACAGTTTATTATTAAACTTGGCTCGGATGGTTTACAAGCTTTAAAATCAGATATTCTTTTAAAAAAGTAGGGAATAGTTCCTTTAACATTTTGATTCTCTTTATTTTGAGTTTTTATTCCCTTGCTCCTAGAATTTGTGAAATTTAAATATTTATTTTTATAATCTCCCGTATCTATTATTAAGTTTATTTTATGACATACAAATTTAAGCTGTTTATTTCCTACGTATGTGTTATGTATATTCAGAAAAACACTAATGTATATTATGTGAAACTAACGTATATTATAAAAAAAACCCACCCATGAAGTTTAAAAAAAACAAAGTAGTTTTTATGTTTCATGCAAATACGTAGATATATTTCTAAAAAGAAGCTACTAATTTGTTTCAATATCAGATTTAATTGAATGAGTTAGGATAGGTTTCACTTCATGTCACTTAATTTCATTTTCATTTCATATCAATAAAAAGATTCTACTATAGACGGCTCCTTTATCCACCAGAATGAGTGAAAAAAAAAATCTCTGCTTAAAGTCTACTTTCTCTATGGTCTACGGTTGCCGCCATTTTCCACTCGCCTTCGGCTCGGGTTGACATTTGTCGGAACTCCTTGCAATGACGGCCATTCCGCACTTGTAATGAAATATACTAATTTGCTTTATTGATTAGTAATAATCCCCACATATAAATATTATTTGTTGCAGGTTAAAAAGATAGCTGCCCTAGCGGATACATTCAATGATAACTCGAAAGCGATCAGTGATTATTTCAGGTAAAGTATCTTTCATTGCTGCTCGAAGATGTCCTTACGTTAAAATCGGATTGGTTTCAATCTTTTGATGGTAGATATCTGTTTCTTGAACAATAGAAATGGTATTGATTTATATGGGGTTGGCAATTAGTCATCAGCAATACTAACGGTCAGGGTAAATATGGTAAAATATAACGTTTGAGTTTATATTTTGCGTCCGTTTATTTCATGTGAGCATAAACGAACGCTTCAAATTGGTTTTTATTACGTGGGTAGGATCATGGCCCAGACAAAAATTTTGTATTAAACATTCTGTAATATCAAACATACATACATACATATACTCACGGCTATAAATCCCTAGATGGGGTAGCGAGAGCTAAGGAATCAGAAATTCCTCAGCCACTTTTGGAAAGTTGAGTGGGGAAAAAGATGGTAAAATAAAGGTTGTTGGTGATGGGTCTCCAACCGCATCGCCCAAAAATCCCTTAAAAGCCCCAATACCGTTAGTTGCCTTTTACGTACACCCACCGGAAGAAATGGGGTAGTGCTATTCTAAGTCGACACTACACAGCAAATATCAAACGTTGACTCAATTCTACTTTCTACGTGATAGGTGTCCTGTATAGCCAATGGCATATTGGCTATTAGCCATATTTAGTCTATCAACTTGCACTAGGTGAGCGTGGTGGACTATGGTGGACTATGGCCCAATTCACCTATTCAGATTAGGCTGGAGACTCAGTGGAAACGATTTGCTGTGGTAGTAAAAATAATAATATTTCTAACATAAATGTGTATGTTGTTTAATTTGAATTTGTTACTACAATTATTTTTATTGTTAATTATTTGTGTTATTTTATATCACTATATTGTTTTAGAATAAACTTTATTTCGTTTCAGTGTTTGCAGTATGTGGGACGACGGCGCGGCGGGGGATGATGACGACAGCGCCGGTGTAGGGGATCCTACCCTGGCTTCACCTTTAGGGGATGCGGCGCGTGAGTATAAAAAGAAACAATATAAGCAATTAATATTGAAGCATGATTATTTCCCTCAATTTGTTTATTACAGAACAGTAGGACACTTTTATTGATCCTGTACAATGATAGTAGACTTCTAAAAAGAAAAAAGCATAACTCAGCCATGTGGGTTTCCTCGCGATCTTCCTCACCATGATAAATTAACGACACGTGTCTTTAGAAATGACAAATTGGTATAGCCCCGACCCAGGATTTGAACTGTCATCGTCTGCCAGATAAGCGGTGGTCTACCCACTGAGCTATCACGGTTGTCCAATTAACTAGCCGGATAATTTAGTTTTTTCAACGATTGATCTATCTCATAATTTAAATCTTTTTGTTCATGAAAACCTCATGTGGGGATTATTACTAAAAAATAAAGAATAAATAAAGGAAAGAAAAATTTCGACACAGGCGGGAATCGAACCCCCGACCTTGGGTTTCTTTCCTATTCTTTATTTATTATTGATCTATCTATCGAAACCGTGATAAACAATGACTATTAAAATTAGTAAACTCAACGTTGTGAAAAATATTCAAAGGGTTTTTTCGTCAAAAAATAATTTAGAATTTTTCATTATATTACTGTCTACTCTTTTTTTAAAACTGTTATGTACTAACATTCCTAGGTTATAAAAACTTCAAATGAGAATCCCAGATAAATACCATCCATGCCATATATAACATACTTAATTATTCAATCTTTCCATCACCAAATTTTGTTGGCAGCGTGGGAGAACTCGAACGACACCGCAGACACGTCCGGCGAGGGCTGGGCGCAATTCAACGCAGACACGTTTGGTGCCCCTGTCGACCCCTTCGCGGACCAGGAGTGGGGCGGATTGCCTACTAATAATGGTGAGTGGGGAGACAAATATGGATGTGTAATGATCGAATGATTAGTTTAACGAGGTTTCTAGATCCAAATTTTAAGTATAAAGGAGGTAACGAGTGAATGAATGAGTGAATGAATGTAGGATGAGTGAGGATTAGGTTTTTGAAGTTTTTGAATGGATGTTTTTAAAGTATCAAGGTTGTTAATGGTAAGGATCATTGTGAATTAATCCACATATGTAAAAATTTCTTATATTCCGATGGAATATAAGAAAAAAATATACCAAATGTTTCATGATGTTTTCCTCCGCTTTTAACGAAGAATGAAGACGACCTTGATCAATGAAGCCCACATATGATTTCTTAAAAGACGCATTGGTGTAAGCCGAATTCGTCATTCGAACACACACCTCTCTTCGTTAAAAGCTTTGGTCTTCCAGCTAAGCTTCCACGGTTTTTTTTCATTCAAAGCAAATAAAGAACTTTGACAGACTAAACCTAATTAAAATTGTATATTGTGTCTGTGGTGCTACCAATGTTTGACTTTATTAATGGGACATATAGTGATAGCTCAATGGGTAGACCACTGGTTATCGTGCAAGCGACTAGTGTTCAAATTCCGGGTCGGGCCTACCAATTTGTCTTTTCTAGGGACATACGTGTGGTTAATTTATCATGGTTGTTAACGGTAAGGGAAAACATCGTGAGGAAACCCACATGGCTGAGTTGTACTTAGTCATGTGACATTGTATTCGTATATAACGGCGATAGGCCTGCCCCCTATCACGTGAGTACACTGTCCATGTATAACGTGGGTACTCTGAACACCAGGTGACGAAGTCACGTGATGTTCAGAAGTATTAGTACCTCTGCCAACCCCTTCGGGGATATTCGGCGTGAACGTTTATGTTTGTGTTTATGTAAATGAAACCCCCATTTCATAAAAAAAGCTACCAAAAAAGAAAACTTTTATATTTGACTCTTCCAGACGCATCAGGAAGAGCCCAATGGGATCAGCAACTAGACCGCCTCTCCTTAGAAGTCAGGCCAGAGGACGAAAAGCCTACGTCCGAAGACGATTCCTCAGTCAAATTGGCCAACAACCTTCTCCTGGCCATGAGCACCATGACCCCGGCAGATCTGGCCAGCATTAACATCACCTGCGATGATATCAAGAATAGTGATGATGAAGTGCCTCCCGTTGATAGCTTTAAAACGCCCGAAATACTCTTGGCAGATTCTCTTGCTGAAATGTCTTTGTCGGATGCGTTGAACCAAAATGTAGTGACATTAGATGGACCTGCTAACGATTTAGAACAACAGGCAGAGCCTACTTTGGTAGATCAACAAGTGAAACCTTTGACAGATAAGAATGTGACATTGACAGATCAGAATATGTCATCTTTGACAAATCAGGTGACACTGTCAAATCAACATGATACATCATCAGAACAAAATGCGACCCCAGCATCATCAGACAAACCCGTAGTTATACCCACATCAGAGTCAACATCATCTTCCAGTGAAAATAATCCAATTAAGGCTGAAAATTTAACTCCTTTAACAGTTCCAGTAATTAATTTGTCACCCCCCTCCCCCACCCCTTGCGAGGATTCGAAGCTGGACTCGAGCGAAAGATGATCTATCAAAGTAGTTTAGTCCGTTGCAGACAAGTATGCAATAGTTCGTATAAAAACCGATTGACAACGATTGATGTCGATCTAGTTTTCGATTCTAAATGTTTGTGATATTCGTGTGATGGTGACCTTATATGTTTTACAACCCAACTGTAGACAATGCTCTGTATAGCTTTCCTAAGTTAGATTTTTTAAACGATCTAAGTTATGCCACTTTTAAAATCATATTTCACCCTAAGGTGAGCTTATTCAATTTAAAGTATCATCAATATGCCAGAAAACAGCGTGCCAAAAATACTTTGGAAATTGGCAGACTTCAATTATAGATAAATTGTGATATATGTCAGATCAACTGTATATAAACATAGTTAAGTTAACTAGTTATATGTTACGCGACTGCTAATCAATATAAGTGATGTAATAATGTCGTCGTGAAGGTATTCGTGTTGGGAAACCTACTTGTATATAACTAGCTATAGGTAATTATCGAGCTTTATAATCTTTGTTTAAGACGATATAATAATTGCTATGTGGCCTTGTGACGGAAACAAGTATTGAATTCTTTCTTTTTTGGGAAATTATTGTAGACGTGGACACGTCCATGTTTTTATTCGCGATATGATAACCACAGTTATTTAAATAAAAAAATAAAGTCTTTGATAAAAGTTAAATATATTTTCCAAACGAGTTTAGCTGTGACTTCTAAGAAACAAGGTATTTCAAAGTGATGCAATGTTTGTATTGAGAAAAAGTTTTTCGTCTATTTTGAATGTACGCCTGTATGTTAGTTTTTTTGGTGAATAACATTGTTTATATCGATTCGAGTTATCCCAAAGTTTTGGTCCCATAGTCTCATCTCCTTTAATTAACATAGTTTAAACCTTTTTAAGCTTTTTCTGACATAAAATTCGTGTGAATACAAGCTGAACTTCGTTTAAACAAAATGATTTTTGTTTCAGTCGCCCGAATAGATACAAAGACGTATTCACGATAAACTTTATTTTACCAAAGTACCATTGTCGTAAGTGGCCTTTTGAATTGCACAATTTTATGTGATCTGTATCAATGATCGTGATAAAAAGAGATCAATAAAAGTCATGTTAAGCGACGTTATTATAATTCGTATGCCTTAAAATATAGTTGAAATTTGTGGCTGTGGGTTACTCCAATTTGATAAACCGATCTTTGATCTAGTTAAATTTACTTGATAATATTCCATCGAAAAAAGCGATAATAATGTTAATAGGGGTTGTAGAAATAATAAGTTAGCTTCTATGTCTCGTGTTAAAAATGTAAAATATATTGAAAATAAGTAACGAAACCGCGTCCCCAATACGTTTTCAGTGAGCTTCTTAATATCTGTGTCGCTTGTAAGTCAGATTTCTGTGGGTAACTGTTGTGTGTGTGCGTACATACATACATACATACATATACTCACGGCTATAAATCCCTTAACGGGGTTGCCAGAGCTTTGGAATGAGAAATTCCTCAGCCACTTTTGGAAGTTGATTGGGGGAAAGGTGGTAATAATAAGTAAATGTTTTTGGAGACGGCTCTCCAACCACATCGCCCAAAAATCACTTAAGAAGCCCTTATACCCTTAGTCGCCTCTTACGATCACTTACGGGTAGAAATGGGGTATTCTAAGCCGACACTATACGGCACACGGTGTGTGATCACTAGGAAAAAAAACCTTATCTAAATTTGCAAGTTATGATATGATAGATTTCTAGCCACATCGCCCGACAGTTACTTAACAACCCTAAAACACTTGATCGTCGCGTAAGACATCCACGTTTTTACAGAAATTGGGTTATTCTATTCTAATTTTACATAATTAAAGTGAAAACGTTTGAGAAGACAAAACTAAGGTGGAAAAAAATATGGGAGTCAAAATGACAGCGCCGCGCAAATAATTGAGTTGAAGTTAGTCTGTGTAAAGTAGAAGGCTGCGTCTTATTTAGTAGTTGGGTTGGCTTGTAGTGTGATGTGATCTACGTGATATAACATACATATATACATATACTCACGGCTATAAATCCCTTAACGGGGTAGCCAGAGCTTTGGAATGAGAAATTCCTCAGCCACTTTTGGAAGTTGATTGGGGAAACCATGGTAATAATCACTTAAAAAGCCCCTATATCCTTAGTCGGCTCTTACGATCACCCACGGGTAGAAATGGGGTAGTGTTATTCTAAGCCAACACTAGACGGCTCGTGATAAAACCTAAATGGATTTTTATATTGACACCAAGTTTGCAATATTTCTGAGACATTAGAATATGAAATCATTTAAAACTGTTAGTGAAACCTTGGTGCAGGTCACACTATGCAAAGTGAGCTTCAAGTATTGGTTAGTAGACTCGAGGAACCAAACTTACTTGTACAAAATATATAAAGTTTACGATTTTGGTTCATCAAAGATCAGTTTAATAGAAGCTGTTTGATGATTTTCTGTTTCTACTGAGGCTCCTTTTAAGAATTTATACTTTTTGAGTACGAAAGAAATAAAGCCTCACCAATTATTTGGTTCCTTCAAAAACTTCGGGAAAATACATTGGTTTAATTATAATATTTTATGTTTATTTTCTCGTATTTTAACAGTTTTTCAAATATCTTTATAATGGTACTTGATCGGCTAGTAATTCAGTAGGTTGGGCTGAAATGTTAATATTTGTCATTTTTGTATTTTACTATGATGGAAATATCGCATACATCAGGTTTTTAATTGTTTTTATATTTCAAATATATCAACCTTTTGTGGTACTCAAACTCTTTAACAATAGATTTTTTTAACAACTTATAGTGAGTGAGCCATTTTATAGTGAGTGGGTAATAACTTTAGGAATAGGAGCCTTTTGTATTAAAACATAAGATTTGTATAAGCATAATTGATAAAGTAACGTTTTCAACTACATTTACTGCCTCAAGCCCTTCGTTGTAAGATCCATATCTGCCACATATCCCAGAATAGTCATAATCAGCCGACAAATGTTATAACACTTTTATTTGATGAAATAAATGGAACAGAAATTTTGTACTGGTTGCAATGATAAGAGAAGAAAAAGTTTTGATCATTGCAAAATAATTTTGAAAAAATACAAAAATCAGGGGTCGGCGTCTTTACCCAAAGATAAAAAAAAAACGGCCTGACAAAATAATAAAAGGTGAATCCAACGATATCACGTTATCCATATCTAGAAATCATTTGTATATTTTTAAAGTAATGCGTATCATTAGGTTGTTGACTTTATATGATTTATTAAAACATTTCATTTTCTACATATCGAGAGAGGGGCGGGCAGTAATTGTAGTAATACCATGTAGATAGGTTGTAGGAGATAAAGATAAGTGCAATTTCGTGTAGTCGTAAAGAGTTGTAAGAAAGCATTTAGTGGTGACAGGGCACAGTCGAAATAGAGTTACGTCCGATCATGTTCCTTGTAGATTGCGGCGGGGTAGGCAGGGCCGATTGAAATTTATCGGTTGCTGTGTAGGGTCGTTCCGTGTTGTGACTGTATCTGTGTTTGAGTGTGTGATTGTCTGTATCCGTGTTTGAGTGTATGACTGTCGACATATCGTAAGATATCATTTACATAACTTAATTTTGGGCATATTTTTCACAATTTTTAATACTTTTCAACGAAAGAGCAAAAGTCAAAAAGTTAAATACTAACAATTTTTTAACGTCTATTATTTTTTTGCACGATGAGGTTGATGTTTTCTTTTGTATTTATAATATTCAACGCATCCAAACGTTACGACAATGCTACATTGTTAACCAAGGAGCTATAAACGCAACTGATATTATAAAGGGTTCTTGTACGCCATATAATTACATAACAGAACGTTTGAGTAAATCTTGCATATATGCGATCATGTCTTTATCATATATTGATGATGCTAAAACATAAATAGAATTAACTTATTCGAAGAAATGATTTTCAGTGGATTTATTATTTTATTATTATTATTTTACCGGTTTTATTTCTGATATATAGTTATTTATCTATAACTGTCAAACAAAATGGACACAAGTTTTTAAAGGAGGGTGCATTATGTGTTATCAAAATATTGTAGATTTTTAGTAATGTTAGTATTAGATGCTCGAAGGCTGCTAACTATAAGTTCACCGCGTGTTGTGTCTGTCTGTCTGTTTGTAGGTGACGCATCGTTGTTATGCCAATTGTACAAAATGTGAATTTTATCCTCTAAGTGTATGTATATTTTTCATATCCCTATTTGTTCTATTAATACCTTTGATATACCGCGTAAATCGGTAAACAGTTTTTATAAATAGTCAACACTATCGTTTTATTCATCCACTATTTCGTCTCTTTGTATAGAGTTTTATACTTTGATAATTACATGCCTTTAAAACGAAAAATCTAAATTAAATATAAAAGAGCGCAGCTCTTCTTTAAATCAGATTTCTTTTTGGTGTTGCAATATTACTCATCTTCTCAATGCTTTCATGTACATATTTTTACTTATATACGCACCGCAATCTTCGGTTTCTCAAACTTATATATTATATATATAATATTCGTGTTGTTATTCACATTAGTGCTGTTATCATGTTTCTTTGATGGTGGTATAACCGCTTGCGTTCGATGATTCATGTATTCTTTCGGTTAGTAAATCGAGGTTTTTATTTCTCATGTTTTAACTGTATCTTCCTTTTATTTCTTCTGATGTGTAGTCCTTGTATTGTAACTCTTGCTGTTGTAGTTATTTTCAGTAGTTATGTGATAACAATAAAATTATTTAGTGAGAAAGCTATTGATACAAGAGCAGCGAAGTTATTAAACAAGCCGTCACTTACTGACGCAGTTTCTCGACAGTCGGTTCAAGGGTTGATATTAAGAGTAAGGTACTGAATATGTCACTTTTATAAGCTAGGATTTTAAATACGTTTTTTACTGTAATGCAGGGATGATCTTTGCGGTACGATTGTATTTTAGGATCCCAGTTTTTTAATCAATTGCGTATCAAAGTTGACAGTATTGTATATGTTATGAAATATTACTTATAGTGTGAGTCACATATTCCAAATAAGTGTTGTGTTTGGAAACGTGCGTCTCAACTTGTTACTATCTCTGTTAGCATAAATGTTTCCTAGTATTATATCCGCTGTGAGTTAATAGTTTAATTGTAATTGTGCAATTATTTAGTTTTATCAATTTCGTATTGACGTATCATGGGTGGTTATTGAGAGAGTAACAAAAACTTGTAATACTTACTAAATCTGTTCTGTAATACTATAAATAGAAGTCTATGTGATGTCGCTTATTAAAATAAGATATTTGTTTCGCTGACTAAAAAATGTATTCTTTTATAAAATTCAGCCCGTTTTTGTTCTCTTTCTTCGTGAAATAAGGTATCTTAAATAAAACCGTAGTGTAAAGGTAAATCAATTGGTCGATTCTAATGCGTTAGCTATATTCATTCGCGTACTTGTACTCGTATGTACGTTAATAGTTCTGTTTATATTTGAAATAAGTTTCACTAGAATAATTTTAATATTTGTTATATAATATAAATAATAATAATGTACCGTTTTAAAATTATTGCATTCTTCATCAACAAACTGTTCAATTATTAATGTCTAAAATGAATTGGAATGCTCTAAAACTGATTGATATTTGTTTAAATATATGACACGCTGTAAATTATTTCATACAGTCCACACTGACGGAGGTAACATTCATGCTTCTGTTTCAAATGGTTAAAATAATCTCTCTAAATGTCCACCAGTACAATTCACAAAACAATGAAAAAAATATGGAAAAAGTAAAGTCTTATCAATTTAGTAAACAAGCAAATAAATTTATTGTTTATTCTCAAGTATCACTAAAAATTGGTCGCCATTATCATGCGCTAGCTGCAAGGCACTAGTGAGTTTCCGCATACAGGTTATAAATTATAATTACAACTAGGAATGAGAAATACTTTGACCTGTGTATTGTTACTCAAACATTTTAAATGAACACCATTTACGTCATTTTTTAACTAATAAAATCAAAACAGGCAATGAAATGTTTATATTCTTTTGATTTGAATAATTATTTATGTTAAGATATATATTATATAGTTTTAGTCGTATGAAGTTTAATAGCATAGTTTTATAAGTGCAATTATCTCCCTTATAGCGTGGCAAACTTGTATATTCCACAAATTATTTAAGCCTTGGCAAATATAATTGAAAACGATTCACGTACTTTGTGTTATTTTTAATTATAAGTATTATATAGATTTAATTATAACATGATTTTTTACTTAACAAGCCAATTGTAATTAACCAAAAATGAATTCCAAATTTGTGTCCAAATTCGGACTAAGTTGTGATATATCTGTATTTGGACAAAGATGACTTCGAAATGAACTCAACTTGGTTCAGTGTGATCCTTTGGTTGTTAGACGTATTAAGTATTTCCTTCTTAGAAAATAACAATGATCTCGCTTACAAACATCTGTACTCTGATCTTGTCATTAATAAACAAATATAAATATTGCCAAATTCATTGCACTCCGAATATTTAGAAACGAACTTTATGAAAATAATCTTTGTACCTCAATGCACAGTGCATAAGGCGATTTAACAATAGTTTTTGCATGTAGACGTGTAATGATGATGGAAAGAAATTCCTATGGTAACATTTAAAACCCTGTTTTTATACAAATTTGCTGGTTCAAAACGATACAGAGAGAAATCAAAACTTTTATTAGCTCACGAACATGTAGAACTATTCCTACAATTGGTTGTTTGCAACTGTTGAGGTATTTAACTGAGCATTCCTGTAGCTTATTAACATGTCAAGTGATCCTGTTCAGATCTTGCATGCGATAAAAGTCTGACAGTGAATTAAGGTTTTTACAATTCGCGCTTACATTTTGTTTGACCTCGTGGTTTTATCAATTTAACCAAAAATTTCATAATTGGAATTAGGTAGTTCATTGAACAGCAACATACATTTGGAGTTAAAAGTTTTATGATTCGATTAATAGTACGGTTCCGGTTGCCGAGTTAGTACGAGGTTGTAATAAGACTATGAAAAAAGACGGTATAGAGCTATTGAGAGGAGGCAAAACGATAATAACCTCTATATCGGACTTTTTATCATCTTTTTTATACCCTGTACTAAGTTCTGCGGTATCCAGTAATAATGTGGTTGTATATTAATGTATGCGAGAGTGGTGTACATGCGTAGGGGTTCGTGTAATGATTGCTGTAAACGAGAGTTGTGCCTTCCGCGAGCCGACACGTGACGAATGTGTTCTAGTACATATTGTATTTATGTTATCATAGTTAAGTTTTATTAAAACAGTTGCTCAACTATATGAGGGTTTTATTTGTAATTACTTGTCTAATCTACTAACATACTTATACTCTCGTTCCCTTCATGTCATAATTTTGACTGTCTTGACTTGGGATATAATAACCTAAGATTTTACGATGTTCATAGAATAAGTTTGTGGGGATGTACTTTCTTGGAATCTATCCCCGCCGTTTTGTACTGACCTTCCTTAAAGTTGGCAAAATAATATATCCATCCACCGTTCAACTCTAAATCTGACATTTTGAAAATGAACATTAATATAGAGCACCCAAATCGAAAAAAAAACAGATATGATCATAGTTAAAATATTTTCATCGTGGAAGTGTTATTTCACCGTAACGTTGTTATCGAAAGTACCAATGTTAAATGTAGAAACAATTTTAGAGAGAAGGTAATAGGGGATAATGCGGTGTCGGGTCGGATTAGAACATCACTACCCCTTTCTACCCATGGTTGTCGTAAGAGGCGACTAAGGGTATGGAGCTTTTTTAAGTGGTTTTAGCGCGATGAGGTTGGAGGCCCATCACCAACGATACTTTATTTCTACCAACCTAATTGACCACCCCGTATATATTTGATAACTAAGTTTTTTGAAAATGAAGAATAGAATACAATAACTCCTTATTGCACATCAAACAAGTTGTCAATTTGGTTTCCGGCAAAAGTTATCTACTGATGACGCAGTCCATTGCCTTACAAATGAAATTGTGCAAAATTTGGACAAAGGTATGCATGTTATAGGGATTTTTCTCGACCTCAAAAAAGCCTTTGATACAATTTCAATTCCAATTTTATTGCAAAAATTAGAAAATATCGGCATTCGGGATACACAGTTAAAATTATTTGAAAGTTATCTTAGTAATAGACTTCAGTGCCTAAAAATTGGAGACAATTATAGCACATTTTCAAAAAACCACCCCTATGGCGTCCCTCAGGGTAGTATCTTAGGACACAGCCTATTTTTGATTTATATTAATGAGCTATGTAATCTCCAACTTAATAACGGCACCATAGTTTCATATGCAGATGACACAGCCTTACTTTTTTCTGCAAAAACAATAGACGAAGCTTATAAATTCGCTCAATTTGGCTTTAGTATTGTGAATGACTGGCTTTTTAATAATTTTCTGTCCTTGAACACTGATAAAACTATGTATATGATTTTCGCAAGGAACACTTCTACACCATTACTCGCTAACACCCCGCTTTATGCACATCACCGCACTTGCACTGATAGCGCACCAGGCCCATGCTCAACTATCTCCAAAGCAATTAACATCAAATATCTTGGAATTACTCTCGACGTTACTTTAACTTTTAAGGTCCATATTAATGCACTCTGTAATATAATTAGAAAACTTATAGTAATATTTAAAAAGTTGAGACACATATGTGACTACGCTTTAATAAAACAAATCTATCAAGCGCTTGGTCAATCCTTACTGACTTATTGCATAAAATCTTGGGGAGGTGCTGGCATAACCACTATGTTAAAACTCGAACGAGCTCAAAGAGCGCTACTTAAAGTAGCTACAGCGCGCCCTTTCTATTTCCCTACTACCGAACTATATAAACAATGCAAAGTGCTAACTGTGCGCCAGCTCTTTATTCTATTCACTGTTCTAAAACAGCATGCTAGCTTATACTTCAACCCTGATACACTAAACAGGAGGCGAAAGGATATAGTATGTTTGAATACTTATAGTGCAAAATTTTCCATTACAAATAGATTCTTTATATTTTTAGGACCATACTTATATAATAAAATTAATAGATTACTAGTATTATATAACTTAAACAACTTTGAATGCAAGAAAAAACTTCAATCGTGGCTATTAAATCTTACATACACGGAATCAGAGGAATTGCTTAATATAATAAGTTAATATAAAAAGGTTTTATTTTTTTTATCATAATAATACAATTAGTTAGATACAATGGAGTCTGATAATAATTTATACACTACTTACCAATACCATTATATGAAAACTGATAGATTAAGCCTTTTTTGTTTATTGTTGCCTGAAATACAGGTAAATTACCTAGCTCAGGAACAGGAAAATGTTATATTTTGTACTTTAAATAACTTACTAGGTTAAGACGAATATTATGTACTTTTGAAAACTGAATAAATTTTATTTATTAAAAAAAAAAAACACAAATTTACAAAAGAAATTATCACACAGTTTACAGTGAGGTACAATTGGCGGTCTTATCGCTAAAAGCGATCTCTTCCAGACATCTTTTGAAATATAGCTATATGCTTTGTTTAAAACAAAAAGGTATTTTTATCTAGGGATATATAAGGGCATGCCAAAAGAAACTACTCAAAATATTTTTTTCTTTATTACAAGTATCGATCTTTTCAAAGTATTCACCCTGAGCACGTATACACTTTTCCATACGTCTGAACCAATTGGAAAATACCTGTGACCACTCTTCTTCAGATACCTCAGAAATCTCGAAATTATAGGCAACTAGCGCATCTTCTTTGCTTTCAAACCTCTTTTCCTTTAGTTTTTCTTTGATTTTTGGAAAGAAGTAAAAATCACAAGGTGCTAGGTCAGGGGAATATGGCGGGTGAGGCCGTACAGTCGATTGTCGCTTTGATTCGGGATCATAGTTATATAACCATGTTTCGTCACCAGTCAGTATATCATATACGTTTTTTTTTCTCGCCTCCATTCAATTTATCTATCATGAATAGGCACCAATCCACCCGACGGTCTTTCTGCTCATCGGTAAGTTTGTGCGACACCCATCTCGAACAACGTTTACGGAGAGAAAGGTGGTCGTGAATTATGGTTTGCATTGCTGCTGATCTAATTCCTAGTTCTCGCTCTAGCTCTACATATGTAATTCGGCACGAACGTTTTCTTGCGTGACCGCGGTTGGCGGCCGCCCTGTCATCGCTTCATCTTCGAGACATCACCGTCCTCTTTTAAATTCAGCAAACCAATTGAATACTCTTGCTCGGGAACAAGCAGACTCAAACTTTAAACTTTTTTTAAAGTCATAATCATAGCGCGAATCGACTTCGAAAAGAATTAGCACGTCGACTGAGCTCCATTGTTGCAAGTGAATTCCCGCCAGATTCTCGGAAAAATGATGCTCATTCAAATAAAAATTAAATAAAAGAAGTGTATTCGATATTCAAATATGTCAATAAAAAACCAGCCTATAAGATGGTGTACAGCTTGCCAGTGTCAATTAAATGAGAAAAGAGTATCTAACTTCTATTGGCATGCCACTCGTATGTGCTGTGGATATAGGTAGTAAGGAATGCCAAATCTAATTTCCAAAAGTGGCTGAAGAATTTTCTGATTCTGAAGTTCTGCCTACCCCTTTTGGGATTTATGGCCGTGAGTATATGATTGTATGTGTAAGAGTTAACGGGGAAAACACTGACTTGTTCAGGATCTCTCGGGCTGGTCAGAACAAGGTTGTGTAGCTTCTCCGTGGCTTTTCAATTTGTTCAGGGATGACTGACAGAGTTGCGTGAAAGTGATTATGGTCTGAGAATGGGTGGATTCGTCATTAAATGCCTCTTATACATCATCTCGATGGAGGAGTTGCAAGAGAAGATGAAAATTGCATGGGCTTTATTCGAAAGAAAGGAAATGAGGGTGAATGTAGATAAAACTAAAATCATGGTTTTTGAGAGAGGAGAATTTAACAGAATGTGTGATTGAGATTTGTGATAAGAAAGTGGGACCCGCCTGCCTGGTGTTGTCTGCCCGACTTGTAGAAGCATTTGGTGATCCTAGAGCTGGCAGCTACCTCGGCAAACGCATAAGTTTGGCCATCCAAAGAGAAAACGGTGCTAGTATATTGGCCACATTAACCTACACTGAGGACGATAATTTTAAAAATTATTTGCTTGCTGTGTATACTTAATATTTATTTATTTTTCTACTGCCAATGTTAGTTATCATCAGCCATAGACGTTCACTGCTGGATATAGGCCTCCCCCATAGATCTCCACAACGACCGGTCCTGTGCTGCTTTCATCCATCGGCTTTCCGCGACCTTGACCAAGTCGTCGGTCCACCTTGTGGGAGGCCTACCCACACTGCGTCGTCCGGTACGTGGCCGCCACTCCAGAACCTTCGAGCTCAACGGCCGTCGCTTCTCCGTGCAATGTACCCTGCCCATTGCCACTTAAGTTTAGCAACTCTTTGGGCTATGTCAGTGACCTCGTATGTCTATATCAATGTTAGTATTTTGTGGAAAATAAATAAATTGAATAATCTTTATAAAACATATCAATAGCAACCGTGATAGCTTGTTGGCAGAACACCGCTTATCGTGCAGACGATTATTCAAATCCCGGAGGGAGCCTACAATTGTTTTTTTTTAAGTCGTTAGCATGGTTGTTAACGGTGAGGGAAAACATTGTGAGGAAACCCACATGGCTAAAGTTATACTTTGTCATGTGTCAGTGTATTCGCACCAAACGGCGATAGGCCTGCCCCCTATCACGTGAGTACACTGTTCAAGCAAAATGTGGGTACTCTGATCACCAGGTGACAGTATCACGTGATGTTCAGAAGTATTAGCACCTCTGTCAAAAAATAATTTACAATAACCCGCATTGAAGAAGACTTGGCAAAATAACAATATAACCCAAAATTTTAGGCAATTTTGCCGTGTTTTTCCGTGGTTGGATTTGTTTAAAACTATATGTCAATATATTTACATACATACATATACTCACAGCTATAAATCCCTTGAAAGGGTAGCCAGTACTAGGGAGTTAGAAATTCCTCAGCCACTTTTGGAAAGTTGAGTGAAGAAAAGATGGTGAAATAAAGGTTGTTAGTGATGGGTCTCCAACCGCATCGCCCAAAAACCCCTTAAAAGCCCCAATACCGTTAGTCGCCCCTTACGTACACCCACCGGAAGAAATGGGGTAGTGCTATTCTAAGCTGACACTACACAGCTAATATAAAAATATATTTATTATTGAAAATATTATGTATGTAAGAAAAGATGGTTTGCCAGGATCGTACGAAGTGACGATCGATTAGTCTCTGTCTACCTCAATGGGAATTAATGGCATAAGAAAAAAAACAGGCCTCTTTTGTGAAAAATTGTGACAGACATATTTGAAATCTGCGAGACAACAACAAAATTTCAATACCAAAGTACAGATAGACAAAAGGTTTACTGCTCTTTCATTAATTTAGAGAAGGCGTATGATAGGGTGGTAAGAAAGTGTTTATGGCAGGTGATATCCAAGAAGAGTTGCAAGAGATGATGAATATTGCGTGTGAATCTTTTGTAAGAAAGGGAATGCGGGTGAATGTGGATAAGACCAAAACGATGGTTTTTGAGAGACAGGATGATGTGACAGAATGCGTGATTGCGATTGATGGTAAGGATGTGGAACAGGTGAAGGAGTTTGTATATCTGGGAGTTTGTTTACAAGGGATGGAAAATGTGATGAAGACATTGAAAGAAGAGTGAAAAAGGGTAATGCGGTAAATGGAGCAATGAATAGCCTAATGACCAGTCAATCGGTGTCTGAAAAGGCCCGAATGGCTGTGCATGATGCTGTTCTTGTCCCTCGGCTTATGTATGGAAGCGAATGTTGAGTGTGGCAGAACAAGCATGAGAGCAGAGTGAATGCAGTAGAGATGAGGTCCCTCAGATAAGTTTGTAATGTTAGATTATGTAACCGAGTGAGAAATAGTGTTATTCGTGAAAAGTGTGGTGTGAAAGATGGTATTGTAAGAAAGATAGAAAAAGGAATGTTGAGATGGTTAGGGCACATAGAGAGGATGGGTGATAGAAAATTGGTAAAAGGGATCTATAGAGTAAGTGTGGATGGTAATGTTAGTAGAGGACGACCACGGAGAACACACTTGGACCAAATTGAGAGTGTGCTCAAAAAGGCAGGCGTCCGTAGTATGAAGAATAAAAGAGCATGTATGAAAAGATAGATGGATGTGAACGAAGCTAGAGAGGTTTGTCAGGATCGTACGAAGTGGCGATCGATAGTCTCTGCCTACCCCAATGGGAACTAATGGCATGAGTATATGTATTAGAGTAAAAAACATAGGATATAACATGAAAGTAAGTTTTTGTTATAGATAGGATTATAAATATAATTGCTCCTCATTGAACGATAGTTTTAAACATGAGCAGCCTCATCCCACTACTTAAATCAGGACATAATCAGAACTTAACCAATTATATCATAGGCCTAATTAATTAATATAAGACGAAAAAGAACATTTGTCAATTTATTACGCAGCTGTAGCTGCATACACTAGAAATAAGGACAAACTTAATGTACCGAAGTGCAGACTAAATAAAGTATGTAACTCTTTATAGGACAGCAGACTTCCCTCTGATATTTTGGAATTGCCCATGAAACCGATTAAAAAGGCTATTATATATATAAAATACTACTACTACATACTATAGTGTTCAAGGTTTATCATTGTACATACATTCATATACTCAGGGCCATAAATCCCTAGAAGGAGTAGCCAGAGCTAAGGAATCAGGAATTACTCAGTCACTTTTGAAAGTTGCGTGGGGAAAAGATGGTGAAATAAAGGTTGTTGGTGATGGGTCTCTAACCGCATCGCCCAAAAATCCCTTAAAAACCCCTTTAGTCGTCTCTTACGTACACCTACCGGAAGAAATTGGGTAGTGCTATTCTAAGTCGACACTACACTAGATTATAGTCACCTAATTTAATAACCGTGATAGCCCAGTGGGTAGAACACTCGGTTATCGTGCAAACGACTAGTGTTCAAATCCTGGGTCGGGCCTACACCAATTTGTCTTTTCTAAAGACATATGTGTGGTTAATTTATCATGGTTGTTAACGGTGAGGGAAAACATCGTGAGGAAACCCACATGGCTGAGTTGTACTTAGTCATGTGACAGTGTATTCGTACAAAACGGCGATAGGCCTGCCCCCTATCACGTGAGTACACTGTCCATGCAAAACGTGGGTACTCTGAACACCAGGTGACAAAGTCACGTGATATTCAGAAGTATTAGTACCTCTGCCAACCCCTTCGGGGATATTCGGCGTGAACGTTTATGTTTATGTTATGTTTATTATGTAATTTAATAACTTTGATGTTTAAAAAATTATAGTAATGAACTTTATTTCTAACATAAATCATAATATGATTAATATATACATAATCATTATACATACATACATATACTCACGGCTATAATTCCCTAGAAGGGGTAGCCAGAGCCAAGGAGTTATAAATTCCTCAGCCACTTTTGGAAGTTGAGTGGGGAAAAGGCGGTAAAATAAAGGTTTTTGGTGATGGGACTCCAACCGCATCGCCCAAAAATCCAATAAAAAGTCCCAATACCCTTAGTCGCCTTTTACGACACCCGTGGGTAGAAAGGGGTAGCGACATTCTAAGCCGACACTACACGGCAATTATAATTATTATATACATACATATACTTGTACTTACGGCAAATAATCCCAAAAAGGGGTAGCCAGAGCTTCAGAGCTGCAACTCTTCAGCCACATTTGGAAGTGGATAGGGGACAAGGGGACAAGATGGTAGAAATAAAGTATCGTTGGTGGTGGGCCTCCAACCGCATAAAATGTTCAGGATTGACAGCCTTTGTCACTAGAGATCGGAATCGGATGTGTTAAAAAACATTAAGTTTGCAGCAGAAGCATTCACATAATATAGAGCTGTTGCAAGTACACGGAGGATTTCAAAATATATAATTTATTTAATTTAATGTTTTTTGACATGAATTCCTCATGTGGGGATTATTACTCATAAATAAAAGATGTTATTAAAGGAAAGAAAAATTTCGACACTGGCGGGGTTTGAACCCGCGACCTTCGGGTATACGCCCCCGTCGCTCTGCCAACTGAGCTACAGTGTCAGTTGGCATCCAGCGCGAAATTTCTCTATCCTTTGTTTCTTTTTTTTTACACGTTCAAGTAGTGTTTGCGTTTCCTACCTCCGAATTTTAACTAATTCGGACGGCCACTTGTCTACCTTTTCAGATAGAATGCAAATGTTGGAAACGCCTAACTATCACATAATTTAATGTTTTTTGACATGAATTCCTCATGTGGGGATTATTACTCATAAATAAAAGATGTTATTAAAGGAAAGCGCGAAATTTCGCTATCCTTTGTATCTTTGTATATTTGTATCTCTATCCTCTATCTCCTTAAAATTCGGAGGTAGGAAACGCAAACACTACTTGAACGTGTAAAAAAAAAAAGAAACAAAGGATAGAGAAATTTCGCGCTGGATGCCAACTGACACTGTAGCTCAGTTGGCAGAGCGACGGGGGCGTATACCCGAAGGTCGCGGGTTCAAACCCCGCCAGTGTCGAAAAAATTTTTCTTTCCTTTAATAACATCCTTTATTTATGAGTAATAATCCCCATATGAGGAATTCATGTCAAAAAACATTAAATAATGTGATAGTTAGGCGTTTCCAACATTTGCATTCTATCTGAAAAGGTAGACAAGTGGCCGTCCGAATTAGTTAAAATTCGGAGGTAGGAAACGCAAACACTACTTGAACGTGTAAAAAAAAAAAGAAACAAAGGATAGAGAAATTTCGCGCTGGATGCCAACTGACACTGTAGCTCAGTTGGCAGAGCGACGGGGGCGTATACCCGAAGGTCGCGGGTTCAAACCCCGCCAGTGTCGAAATTTTTCTTTCCTTTAATAACATCTTTTATTTATGAGTAATAATCCCCACATGAGGAATTCATGTCAAAAAACATTAAATTATGTGATAGTTAGGCGTTTCCAACATTTGCATTCTATCTGAAAAGGTAGACAAGTGGCCGTCCGAATTAGTTAAAATTCGGAGGTAGGAAACGCAAACACTACTTGAACGTGTAAAAAAAAGAAACAAAGGATAGAGAAATTTCGCGCTGGATGCCAACTGACACTGTAGCTCAGTTGGCAGAGCGACGGGGGCGTATACCCGAAGGTCGCGGGTTCAAACCCCGCCAGTGTCGAAATTTTTCTTTCCTTTAATAACATCTTTTATTTATGAGTAATAATCCCCACATGAGGAATTCATGTCAAAAAACATTAAATTGCATTCTATCTGAAAAGGTAGACAAGTGGCCGTCCGAATTAGTTAAAATTCGGAGATAGGAAACGCAAACACTACTTGAACGTGTAAAAAAAAAGAAACAAAGGATAGAGAAATTTCGCGCTGGATGCCATCTGACACTGTAGCTCAGTTGGCAGAGCGACGGGGGCGTATACCCGAAGGTCGCGGGTTCAAACCCCGCCAGTGTCGAAATTTTTCTTTCCTTTAATAACATCTTTTATTTATGAGTATATAATTTATTTGTTGACTTTATTTCTTATTATTATTATGGATGTTATGGTAGAACAGATGAACATTTACATACTTCCAGATACTTACATGCAGATGTAAGTAGAGTTTATAACAGAGACGCAGATTAATCTAAATTTGTCTTGTTGATATTGTTCAGTTCTGCATCCTGTTTTGCAGTGTGATGATTTACATTGTCTCCAGTGATACTGTCGATTCGTCTAACGATCGTTCCCACATTCCAGTGAGATTTTAGTGCTCAAAAAGGCAGACGAAGTATGAAAAATGAAAGAGCATGTATAAAAAGTTTGATGGATGTGAACGGAGCTAGAGAAGTTTGCCAGGATCGTACAAAGTGGCGATCAATGGTCTCTGCCGACCCAATGGGAATTAATGGCGTGAGTATATGTATGTATGTATTTTACGAAGTTTCAAGAAAATCTTGTTTAGAAACATGATATCTCGAAATGGTTTCGTACTCAACATCACTTTTATAAAACTTTTTACTGAAGTAGTATGAACTGACTGTACTAGAGCGAGGCTTGTAGAAATAATAACAACTTTTTTACATGAGTATTTATTCCATTTTATAAACTTCTTTTAAAAATAAATTGGTAAAATGTAGCGTACTTGTAAAAAATATTAAGTATGAAATCTTTTTAGTATTGGAGTTGATTATTAAAACATAGAAGAAAAAATTGTGTGTAGTGTCGGCTTATAATAGCACTAATGAATGAGTCAGTTTGCGTCCGTTCAAACTGACACATTCATTCATATACTCACGGCTATAAATCCTGATAGACGGGGTAGCCAGAGCTATGAATAAGAAATTCCTTAACCACTTCTGGAAGTTGAGTAAGAAAAATATTGTAAAATAAAGGTTGTAGGTTATGGCTAGTTTAATTCATTCTCTACAACCATCATCAACCAGTGGCAGCAACCAGAAGCTCGTACTTCCAGTCACCCCATACGAACATTCACGGGAAGAAATGGGGTAGTGCTACTCTAAGCCGACACTATTCAGCAGATCTGAAAAGATATTGTGTAGTATTTCCTTATTATAGCCCTAACTAAGCTGTGTAATGTCGGCATAGAATAGCACTACCCCATTTCTTCCGGTGGGTTTACGTAAGAGGCGACTAACAGTATTGGGGATTTTAAGGGATTTTTGGGCGGTGCGGTTGGAGACCCATCACTAACAACCTTTATTTTACCATCTTTTCCCCACTCAGCTTTCCAAAATTGGCTGAGGAATTTCGAATTCCTTAGCTCTGACTATTCCTTCTAGGGATTTACAGCCGTGAGTATATGTATGTAGCCCTAACTTATTTATTCCCGTAGCTTTAGAAAGCGACGACTTAAGATATTTGGACTTTTTAAGACATTGTTTGGCGAAATAGCTGGATGGACAGCGATTGTCTTGCTCACAATGTACGAGTATTCCTTGACAAGTATCATTAAAAAAAAATCAGACTCTTCAACATCAGAAGTAACCAGTCATTACTAAGTGTATCTTAGCTAAGATTTTTTGTTCTACATACATACATATACTCTCGGCTATAAATCACTAATAGGGGTAGCCAGAGCTTCAGAAATAGAAAATTCTTCAGCCACTTTTGAAAGTAAAATGTTCTTGGTGATGGGTCTCCAAACGCATCGCCATAAATCACTTAAAAAGCCCCTCCTGACAAACCTCTCTAGCTTCGTTTACATCCATGAATCTTTTCATACATGCTCTTTTATTCTTCATACTTCGGACGCCTTCCTTTTTGAGCACACTCTCAATTTGGTCCAAGTGTGTTTTCCGTGGTCATCCTCTACTAACATTATAACATTACCATCCACACTAGCTCTATAGATCCCTTTTACCAATTTTCTATCATCCATCCTCTCTATGTGCCCTAACCATCTGGTTGAGAGAAGAGATCACATTGAGATCAACATTCCTTTTTCTATCTTTCTTACAATATCATCTTTCACACTACACTTTTCACTAATAACACTATTTCTCACTCGGTTACATAATCTAACATTACAATTTTTTCTGAGGGACCTCATCTCTACTACATTCACTCTGCTCTTATGCTACTCGTATTTCTGCCACACCCAACAAGTATTATGAATGAATGTGTCAGTTTGCGTCCGTTCAAACTTTTGCAAGATGCAAGTCTCAGAGATGCAAGCCTTATGAAGGATATGAATCTTAGCTGTCTTAATTGCAGCCACGCATTGCGGAACGGCCACCTGTGGTTTCAAACGTGAAAAAGGTAAGCGGCTTCTGGCGTTTCCAATAAACAAACAGTCGCCAGTTGTCTTAAATATTCTTTTTAATTTCCAATGCGAGATAGTTTATATTTTAGAATGAGGAGTCAGTCAATAAAACACAACACAGTTTTGACGTAAATTGTATTTCCATATTTTCATAATTTATTTTATATATAATGACTAATAATTTCATCTACGAAACTAAATAATCAATACAATTCAACAGCTTCATTTATATACAATATGTATAATACGGTTTGTCTGTCTGTCGACCGTTCGTCCGCAGCGGAGCGCTCGCCTTCTCAAAACAACAGTAAACATTTGCCACAGTTTGTTATATATATGTACAAATCTTATATTAATTTAGTCCCATAATTTCCCAAGGAGCACGCGCCCCGCACACACACATGCGACTACACAACAATTAATAGAATTGAGGAAACTTAACGTCGATAAACATTTACAAGTAATTAAGTATTGCGATATAGCAGCGCTGCCGGTGACAGATATACGAACTCTCTTGAGGGTAGTCGGAATCATGGCAACTAAATATTGAAACGCATGAAGTACAGGTACAATAGGGTTGTAGAAACGCTTTCGGAAACTAGTTGGATATCTTTACTGATATATCTGACTGATATGCACGCGAGGAGAGGAGGTACGGCGCATTACACCGACTGATCAATTACAATATCTATGTTCAACGTTAAAACCATACAGCACGTTATGAAAATATTTCATCTCAGAATAATCACTAAGTTAAATACTCTGTTCTCAATAAAATAACCTGTTTCCAAGTTCACGATATCATTTCGAGGGCAAATGCTTCCGCTAAATCTACTTGTATAAATATATCTGCATTCACGAACGAAACCACTAAGTACGATAGAACACGCGTATGATCCAACGAGTACAATATAATACGAACTTTTGGCATCCGATATTAATTTACGAGCTAACTAATATACACAAAATAACTAGCTTCTCTAGCAGAGTATATTCAAGGTTAGTAAGGCGATAGACATTGGACGAGCGAGGGGGGGAGGAGACAGCGGCGGGGGTAGCGTATGTACAAATATAAACTGTCTCAAAATACTGACAATTACTCTAAACTGAATCAGTAAGAAACTTAGATGACTTCGTATCAGTCTGGAAATGGAAACGATAGACGCGAGAATAGCCACAACATCAAGTAAAATATCTTGTACAGCTAGCAACACCGACACAACAACGATTGGTCTGTTTATAGGCTGGCAACCCGCACTCTAGTATTGCTATCATTGTCATTGTACGTTCAGTGACGATCACATTAGCTCGATTTTACTAATATTACGGGATAACTACTACAAAATGTATTTAAACAATATTAAAACACATTATTTTCTTCTCAATATGTTTTTGGAGGTTTCTAAATAAAGAATATAAACGCATGCAAACAAAAATATACAATAAACAACCCATTCCTTTCTGGCAAGTGATCGCCAGTTTTAATGGCTTTGCCAGTTGAAATTATTTCAATGTAAAATAAAATACAAGGTCCATCGGAAATGTAACCAAAATTATTGTCATCCAATGCTTATTATTCCAATTACTATCAATAAAGTATCTTATATTTTTACAGATTAACACCAACGTATATAAATTATATTATTTATTATATATAATGATTATTCTTGCGTATATAAAATTTAACACTACGACTTTAACGGCAAATAATTTCGGAAGTTTATTAGAATAATGTTTACATCATAACTCAAATGCAGTTTAACTATTCAATAATTATTGAGAACGATTACATTATTGTTTATGTAGAGTGGTACCTTTACTTGATATATATAAAAGAAAAATATGACTCATAGGTACAGCAAAAGTCATCAAGGTGTGATGACAATTTCAGGAATATCGTTAAAGAAACGTATAAGGGTATTTGCATCGCTAAGTACTTTCACGAAACTAACTATTCATTTACATCAGAACCATTTTCTTCCTTCAAAACATTTAAATCGTCTACCATATCACAAATATACTAATATAATAGAAATCAATAATTTAATTTCCAAACTGCTATAGATGGCGCCACAAAATATTTACTGAGCCAAATGGCAATTTTGTAATAAGAAATTAATGTGAAGTATATATCAGAACAAATTTTGTTTTGATGTATTAAGCTTCTGATCCAATTCGACACCATTCTATTCATCAATATCTGGCTTTAATCAATGTAAATAAGTGGCATCGACTATTTCGCTGTCTAGCGGCAAATTTTACCATTTTTTTCACGTCCAATTTCTTTGCAATGAATATGAATTAATTATGATTGTGCGCATTTAGATCTCTCTTCATTAACAAGTTTATTAGTTTTTTACACTTCTTTGCAGTATTGTTAAGACCGCTAGATGGCATTGGTTGGATTATAAGCGTTATTGATATTTTGCACATTAATTTGCTTTATACTTAGTATAATCGCTTCAGCGCAGGGCTCGTCCAGAACGAGAAATGTACAGTTCCTATTATTCCCACACTACGCGCGACTACTAGCCAATTTGGCAGCGCAACAAATAAGTTTATTCTACATAGATACATGGTAATATATTTTAGTTACATTGTATAAAAAGAGAGTAGATCTCATCTATGTACATATCACATCGCGGTGAAGAATGCACGCTCTTTGTACACTCGCTTCAATAGTTTTGTAAAGAGGGGCTTCCCGGAGCACTCCCATGCTTTCTTATTGCCTATGTGGCCGAAATTCGGTCATCGCTTATATTATTTACTACTAAAATAGGGTATCTGTACTGATTTATTGAAAGATACCATTATTAAATATGTTTTATCCATATGAAGTTTAAGCCCGAGGGTGACATTGCCAGTTTTCCCGTTTCCAAAAAACCGTTCCGATTAAAAAATATTATTGTAAAAGTCGTTTCCAGACTTCGAGAGAGTTCGGCTGTTGCCCAAAAGATGGCGCCTTCGGTAAAGGTCACAGAGGTCGTATCGGCAGGTTCAGCCATTTTGTGAAGACCTCTCGTAAAAAACAGACCAGATGGTGGATGCAGGTCCTCACAGCTGGTACCACTTCTTGTCCTTGTATTTCTGCATGAGTTGGTGTGCTGAGGAGGAGAACTCGTGGGCTTGCGAGTGCATCCTTTCCGTCCTATCTTCTAACTGGGACAACTTGTCCCCGCGCTCTACCACCATCATGTGGGCGCGGGAAATCTGCGGAATCGACAAAAACATTAATAGCGAAAAAAAATACTGGCCCCCTTGCGATACTAGATATGTAAGAATATTCGGATTTAAAGCCAGGAGAACTGCAACTAGCAAGATTGTTACAATTGGAAGCTTTGCCTATGAAAAATTATGTTTTTATCACAAATCCAGGACAATGGTCTAAAACTACGCAGAACAACTTAAGACGCCCCAAAATAGGTAATTTTCTCGGAAATCAGGACGAGGCCAATTCTTGGTGGTGCGACAAGGTGTGTAGTGTGTGTAAAATGTCTACAGTGTTGGATGAATATGCTGTAGAAGGTTTGCAGTCTTTGTGAAATATCTAGAGTGTAAGGCGTTTGTAATGTGTCTGGAGTATAGTATGTTTAAGGTGTTTGGTTGTTTATTTATTTATGGAAAACAACAGCTTTTACAAAAAAGAAAAAAAATATATAAATGTATACATTACGAAGCTTTTACTTTTCACCAATTTACTAATATACTTAAATAAATGTAGATGGATATA
Organism: Bedellia somnulentella; assembly: GCA_963576735.1. Lineage (NCBI taxonomy): Eukaryota > Metazoa > Arthropoda > Insecta > Lepidoptera > Bedelliidae > Bedellia > Bedellia somnulentella. Next base: position 18,878,976 of record OY755180.1, on the reverse strand, counting down.
TGTACACATAATAATGAAAGTATATAATGTCCATATAAATATTTATAATATATAGAAAAAATATTTATAAGAGATTAATAGTAAATTTATAGGTAATTTAAATAATATTTCTTATATAATATATATAATGTTATCAGATTCTAACTACATTGAAAATAATGATTAGCTATGGTAATTTAATTTAGTGTGTAAAGTGTCTGTAATGTAAGGTGTATGGTAGTACCTCGGAGGCGGCGGTGGAGGCGCGGGCGCCCATCTGTTCGAGCGGCGGGCCGGCCGGCACGTGGCGCGCCACCGCGCGGTTCGGCTTGCCGCTGCCCTCGCCGACTGGGAAACAAACCGATACTTACTTCTACGTACACCCTTTATTTTATATAACTAACGGGATTAACCAACCAATACGACTTTACTTACGTGATATGTTTGCCTGACGTTTGTGTCGCAAGTTGCACGATTGTCGCTGTCAATGTCATAAATTTGTATACGATTTGACACTTATGACAGCGACAATATTGTAATTTGCGACACAATCGCGGTCGTTTAAAAAAACATAATCAGGGGGCCGGTGTCGTGGTTACGGACTGAATCAATTCGTATTCGTTGGTTAATCCCGTTTATTATATACAATGTCTACAAACCGCGAGAGTTTTCAAAGCGTATCCTTTATTTTACCATCTTATATGCACTTCATTACGAAAAATAACCGAGGTTTTTTGTAACTCTTTTTTTTGGGATTTATAACCGTGGTAGATGGAAATAGGTAGTATAGGGATATTGATAGGAAAGCCCAAAATATTTCAGACACTTATAAGAATTACGAAGGAAAATAGAGTGATATAAACGATCGATTAACTGATCTTGATTTATAAATATGATTTCAAAGCGGATTGTCTACCAAAACGTCCAAATAACTTTTATAATATGGTTTATTGAAACATCAATACCACGATGACCTAGATTTGGTTTGACTTAATCCATCAAATAGATTAAATTTTAATAACCAAGGCGGAATAGATGGAAGAATGAAGGACTGTTGGTAATGGACTTTCAAGCAACTGCATGATGAAATTGGGAACCGCTGGTTGCCTCGTTCAATATCCGTGGGAAATGATAGGGTAATGTTATTCCTAGCCGTCACCGCACGGCATGTTGGGATTTCATAATTATGTAAATACAGGACACTGGTATCCTTTCAATCATTTATTTATCAACGAACAAAAAATCCAACCTTCTACCATCTTTGTATTGAACAAAACATTCCACTAATGAAGGGTAACAGTTACAACAATCGGGGTTTCAACATCCATGCGTTTCAAAACACTTATTACTACAAATAATAATGAAGAAAGACAAAGTCAAGATTGATAGAACATTCGCAGAGTTTGAAAGATGAAACGGCAAGTAGCAAGTTATTATTATTCCGAACTCTACAACAAACATCTTTTCTTAATCAAATAGTCTATCAGCTTTTATCCTGAAAGTTTTAGTCCTGAGGCGTTAACTGCAGTGGCAGACAAGATTATATTTCTTTGCATATTATAACAAAGATACAAAATGCAAGAATATAAATAAGAGGAATATATTATTCAGAAGTATATTATTATATTATTAGGAATATATTACTCCTGCTTTTTTTGGTTTCCTAGCCGTGAAATAAAATATAGGTAGATGAAAAGATATACCATAACAAAATCAAGAAAAACATGAAGTAAGCTGTTTTAATTTTGACTCAAAACGATAAGAGCCAATCTAAGGAGGATAGAACAATAAAATTTAAGAACATTTACTAACTAACAAGGAATGTAACTAAATAAAATATTACTTCCTACGACATTAAAAATCATAATAACGGAAAATACACTTAAAGGAATTACGGTTAATAGATGCATCAACGATCACAATGCATACAAACGGGCAACGATTATTATATTTATCATCGTTTATAACCTGATGCAGGTCTTTGTATGCCGCTGGATGCGGCGGGAGGCGCACTAGAGATAAAAGACTGATTCCTGCTAACCCCGGGAGCGCGACGGACCGTGGGGAAAACTGAAATTAACCATGTACCTAGTTTTAACCCTTTGCTCAAGAACAGGTCTGTAAAATCATTCAATACACAAATATTTTTATTTTTTAACTTGTTAGTAATTAAAGTGTTTTTAAAATAGGTTTAGAAGTGATACATACATAGTTCCTCTCTGTCCAGAGGCCGAGAGCCTCCTCCGAAGAGTCCTCTGAAGAATCCCTCCTTGGGCGCCTCCGGCATGTCCCGTGGTAGGAACAGCTCCCCCATCATCTCGTTTAGCTGCGAACTGAAATTTTACTTATGTAGGATAGTTCTATTTCGATAGTCTTACACGAGATTATCAGAAAAAATAGTAGCTCTAATTACCCTTATCAAAGAAATAAAATGCATTCCGAGATACTTCCTTCATCTATTCGTGTACAAATTTTTATTTTCTATATACAGCAGTTTTAGTGAGGGAAGGGGAAGTTTTGATAACTTAACCTATTTTCATCAAAATAGGTAGTAATTTCCACCTACTACAATGTCTCAACTACGAGTAGTAATACTAACCAGAACTCAGCGTCGATGGTGAACTTCTGTATCTCGGTGGGCGAGGCGAGGTAGAGGCCGTGGCCGCGGTTGCTGAAGCAGAACGTGCGCCCGATCCTGCAACACGCGCGGTCCAGCATTAGCGGGTGGCTTGGTTCATAGTAGGTACGTGGTTATAATAGTTCTATTGCCAATTGTAACAAACATATACTCACGGCTACATATCCCAAAAAGGTGTAGGCGCGTTTGGAAGCGGAGAGGGGAAATTATGGTTGGTTAAAACAAGGTTGATGATGGGTCTCTAGCCACATCATCAAACAATCACTTAAAAAGCTCCAAAAACTTAAGTGGCCTCTTACTACATCCGCAAGAAGAATTAAGCTATTCTAAGCCCGCAGCCCGCACTACACAGCTCATTATTAAGCCATTATTTTATAAACTTTTAAGATTTCATTATTTTTTTTTGCTTAATTAGTTTTTTTTACAATCTTTCAAATTCAAGAGAAATATAAGCATTTAGAAGTATTTACTAACTACATTGAAAATTACCTGGATAACCACATAGTAAGAAATTATCTACATTCTCTTATCTAACTAAACTCAACTTAAACTATTAATGAATGACGTTGAATGATTGAACTTTGGCGATATACCTAATATCTTACGAAATTATAAACTTTAAAAGTAAAGTTAATTGAAAAAACAAGTAATTACTGAATATAGTTGGCAGTAAGTTGTGCTAACAATATTGCTCTCACCTTGTTTCGTCTTGATTTCTGCAGTGAGCTAATAAAGGCACTATTATCCATTACAAATAACAACAATACAATAAAAGCGAATCATGCTTCGTGAAGAAGAAATATATACTTTTACTGAATAACGTTTTTTAAGTCTTTGTTAAGACGAAAAACGGATGAGGTAATTACTTCGACATGAAATTATTTATGGATCATTTTAAAATTGGTTGAATGAAGGGTTTTATAAGATACATTTAATTTTATGGTGTCACTTTTATATAAAATATTTTATTTATATAACTTTTTATATAACTTCTAAAATAAGAGTTTAAAAAGTTATTAGTCAACTTTATTTAATTTGTGAATGATTAACATAAAAATCAAATAAAATATTTTGTTATTATAGTTATTCTGGTGTACCTTTAATTTAAAACGGTTACCATTACAATAGTGTCACATGTTCAAAAGTTTCTGGATATTGTATATTTATAACCAAAAATTTTGGTTGCCTAACTTTGCAACGAACATATATCTTGTTCGATCTAAAACACAGTTCTTACAAGTTTAATATTATGAAAACAAATAGTTTACACTTACGTAGGGAAATAAATAAAACTTCTGCTTTAATTTCACACTACGTATGGACACAATAACATTTCAAAATCTGTTAGTTTGAAAATCTGAGGATGTTGAAAATCTGAGTGTCTTGGCTACCGAGGAGAGAGAGAGAGGGAGCACAAGAGCAAGAGAGATATATTTAGTAGATACTATTTAAAAGGCATTTTATTTCTCCGAAGACAAACTAGACGAAAAGTAGGCACAATGTACTTAAGCAAACGTAAATTAAAGTTCTGCCTGACAAGTGAAATGTATTACCAAATCCTAACGCACTTATAGGAAAGAAAGCCTTCTCTATTCTATAAAACTTTTTCATAAAAATACTGTCCACATTATTCAGTAAAAGTAATTTACAAATTTGCTACAATCATACAGAAACAGAAAGAGAGAGAGAGATATAGAAAAATGTGTTCAAAGTAGGTGTTTTAGCGTGTGACGTAGATCGTAGACAGACAGTGTCGTGTTCGTGTGTATGTGTGTGTGGTGACGTCACAAATATGTACGTTGTAAGTCGACAGCCAGGAACAGCGCTAACAATACCGAAGCAGAAGAAAGCGAAGTACATATGTTTCGGGAACACAATCGATATCTTATGTAGAATTTGTTCAAGTTTTTTACCTTATTTTTATTTCATATAGAAACATTTTAGGCAGTTTAGGAAAGTTATTTCTTGATAACAAGGAAAAAATCTTATATTATCAATAAATACGAATATTGATTCAATTGTATTCCCGAAACCGCCAGCAGAACGCAACGAGCGGGGAGGTGAAGCCGCACCGCCGCGTGCTCCAAGATGGCGGACTTACTGGTCGGTGTCCTCGTTGACTAGGAGCTGTTGGCCCCAGATCGACAGCATGGGGTCTACTATGCCCCTCTGTTTCGACTGAGTCTGGAAACTGCCCACACACCCCGGGTCAGTGCCGTCGCTATCTCAACGCCTACTCATCTCATTTTGCAATATTAATGCTCGAATAAGTAAAACAAAATGGCGGAAAACCCGCCATTTTAATATCAAAATGACCAAAGAAGCGTTAAGATGACAGATGTGACACAACGGAAAATGCATACGGTTACTACAACAATATACATTTTCGAAACAAAATCAATAAAATAGTGTCACGATTAAAAATTAGAAATGTAAAGCTGCCTGTAAATAAGTGACACAAATTAGCCAATTAGTAAGTTCGGAAGTAAAGTGTTTGTGTTGTTGGGAGAAATTTAGAATTTTGCAGAGTAAGACGGAGGTGCTGTAGTTAAGCACAGGGGTGCTCGATAGGTTCTACTGTGAACCACAACGCGAATATTCTAATAGCTTGTGCTTTTTAGGAGATAATAAAGATTTATTAAAATTTTATATCCATTTAATAACGTATTTTTTGTTATAAGTAATAGATGTGAAATGGATAATAAAGTTGTAAAAAATCCTCATCCTCGAACGTCGATCGAAAGGAAGTCAATATTTCGGCTCCCAAATGATAAAATGCTAGGACATTTCAAAAATAATTATTGAATCGATAAATATTCAAAAACATGATGCAGATATAAAAATATTTGAAAAATTACGAAATATAATTGAAAATAACCAGCATTCGCATGCTAGAACTGCAATTCTAACAAAGCTGGTATAGCTAGTGAGACAACGTGAATGTATGAATGAGCGATTTATCATTTAGTGCCTGTTTGGTGCGTGGATTTCAAATATATCGTGTGTCTATTTCGTGACCACGGAACATTAAACTGCTATTTGGTCGCACCCAAAACTACTCAGTTGTGATACAAATGCAGGAGACATAGAAAACAGAAAAATATTGAATCGATACTTAAAATTGTGTCGTATTTACAGTTGCTCATTGGTAATTAAGCATTAAAAAGATATAGCGTGTACTGGATCAATACTGAGTAGTATCACATGGGTGGTATTGGAAAATGGAAGAAAGACATGAGAAGTAAATGTGTTACCTGAGCTCGGAAAGGGGGAGGAAGTCCACGTCCAACAGTGGTCGGAGGGAGGGCAGACTGTACGCTACCAGGTGACCCGTTGACAAATAGTTTACTAAACATACGCTATCTGGAAACATATTACAAACATTTTGAGCAAACGCAACTAAGATGGTCTATTAAAAAAATGTTATTGAGACATTTTCGCAAGTCTTCTGGATTATAAAACCAGGCATACTTCTAGTTTTAGAATAAAGAAGGAACCACTTTATATATTATACTTTAGTTTTGTCACAATCGATATCCACATTTGGAAATCCTGACAAACACCTAGAGTTTCTGTTTCCTTCAAACATACATGTCTTTCATACATCTCTTCAAACATACATGTCTTTCATACATCTCTTCAAACATACATGTCTTTCATACATCTCTTCAAACATACATGTCTTTCATACATCTCTTCAAACATACATGTCTTTCATACATCTCTTCAAACATACATGTCTTTCATACATCTCTTCAAACATACATGTCTTTCATACATCTCTTCAAACATACATGTCTTTCATACATCTCTTCAAACATACATGTCTTTCATACATCTCTTCAAACATACATGTCTTTCATACATCTCTTCAAACATACATGTCTTTCATACATCTCTTCAAACATACATGTCTTTCATACATCTCTTCAAACATACATGTCTTTTGTTGTACACAATTCTAGCGTCTGCCTTTATGATTACATTCTCCATATGATCTAAATTTCTCTTCCATGATGTTCCTCTACTGACGCTACTATCAACATTGATTGTATAATATTAATACTTCCACCTATCCTCTATATGTTCCGAAACCGTCTTAACATTTCCGTTTCTATCCTTATTGCACTATCATATTTCACTCTGCACTTTTCATGAATGTTTTTTTTTCATACTCGATCACATATCATCCAAATCCAGCATTCGTGAATAATACTAGTCGCTTCAAATTACCTTTAAGGCTAACAATTTCGGCTTTAACAACAAAATCGGAATCGACGATCTGTTGGCGATACACGCAGTTCTGGCTGGGCAGCGCCACCACGCGCGCCTGCTTCTCGCTGGCGATCACCACGAACTGGCGGTCCCCCGCCGCCGCCGCCTCCCCCGGGCCCGGGGTGGGCGACATGCGGGACGAGCCGCTCGAGCTCTGCTTGGTGGGGGTGCGGTCGCGGCGCTCGCGACACTAGTGGGTAAATATAATAGTTGATGTTTTTACTTTCCACAATACGTTAATCCAGGTGTAAGTCAAAATCAAAATGCAATTGGATTTGGCTAAAAAGTTGGACAAAATATCTGATTTATATTTGATACGGGAAGAGCTAAATTGAAGCTAATCAAGTGAGGCAGCTAGGGTAGTTTTAGGGGTCAAGTAATGCACGTTTCAGTGTTATTTTGGACTACTCCCAGGGATAGTAACAAGAAAATCAGCATAAAGTAAACTGGAATTATTGCAGTTAATTATATTTTTAACTTGATCCGAGTCATATAAAAAGTCCTATACTTACATCTTTACCATCGTCCTTCCAACTTTCGTAAGAGTAAGGTATTAGCGCTCCGTTGCAGTCCAGGAATGACATCGTCAATATTGAGCCCTTTAACCTGAAGATTGGACCACCTGCAATTGCCAAAAACACAATGATAAAAAAGTATCTAGTATAGCCCCTTTTATTCATGAGTTTGTAGAATACTTAAATAAACCAAATGCAGGTAGAAATAGAAAGATAAAATAGCACTGTTGGGAGATGTTGATGCCTGATATACAAGTCTTTTTTGGGGCCATCATTGTCATAACAACAAGATTCATGTACCACCATATCGATGAAATAAAATGAGAAATTATAGGAATTCCAGTGATTTTGGTCATAAAATTTATTTTAACTATTCGGACTAAAACTCCGAACCACAGGGTTAAAGGGTTTTTATACCATAAAGACGCACATATACCTCAGTCGGATATGAGTATTACCTCGTCTTGTGATATTGTTCATAGTGACCATTAATGAAACACAAATTTGTATAAATATGATGTATAAAAATATTGTCAAAAGTTACTTATCGTTTTTGCTGCCAATTAATAGCTCGTATATAAAGTTGTGACCGAATGAAAATGCTAGCCAATTTAGAAGATCTTCCATTATTTACCTTACTACTACCTCATAATCTCTAGACATGTTCCCGAATTATATATAAAAAGGTGTTAAAAACTAATATGACTTATCTTGTTACTTTTTTTTTATATATATTTCGATACATTCAGACGGTTGCTATGTAGTGTCGGCTTAGAATAGCATTAACCAAATTTCTTCCCATGGGTGATCGTAAGAGGCGACTAAGGGTATCGGGACTTTGAAGTGATTTTTGGGCGATGAGGTTCGAGACCCATCACCAAAATCATTTATTTAACAACTAGCTGACCCGACAGACTTCGTACTAATAAATAAAGAATAAATAAAGGAAAGAAAAATTTCGACACAGGCGGGGATCGAACCCGCGACCTCGGGTGAACGCCCCGACGCTCTGCCAACTGAGCTACCGTGTCAATTGGCTGCCAGTGCGAAATTCCTCTATCCTTTATTTCTTTTTACACGTTTAAGTAGTGTTTGCGTTTCCTACCTCCGTTTATTTATTAGTAATAATCCCCACATGAGGTTTTCATAAACAAAAAGATTTAAATTAGACTTCGTACTGTTAAATTTGCTTATTACAAAATTATAGGCGTTTTTTCCGGTACTCTTAGTTCAATCAGCCGTGAATATTTTATTGATTATTTTTTTCCGGGATGTGAAGTATTTGGATCATTATCTTGCATTCTGCCAAATTTCATTCACGCAAATTATGTACTTGAGGAGCCTTTTCGCCTCAAACACACAAACAACCGAAACTTAACTACCTATTTTTTACCTATTCAAGGTTTCTTTGTACAAAATTATTATTTAAAATGAATCACATAAATTAAATTTTAAAAATTAATTGTAAACTTGAAACGAAGCGCCGCGCCGCGCCGCACTGAAAATTCATAATTCGACACAACCATCAACGTTGTCTGCCCTTACGTGTCTGCCCGTTCTGGTCGCGCACCTCAACATGAGCCCACCCCCACCACCGCCGTCGCCGCCGCGCGCCGCCACTGTCGTGCTATGCCCTGATCACCAGGGTGAGGCGGCCGACCGGGCTCGCGCCGCTTACGTTGGGCGGCGAGAGCATCGAGTGGTAGACCTCGGTCAAGTACCTGGGCTGTAAGATCGACCGCAACCTCCGTATGGGTTCTATGGTGGACCATGTCCGCCATAGAGCCCTCGGGGCCCGGTCGGTCTTGCGGCCGGTGCTCGACTCGGGCCTGCCACTACGAGCCAAACTGCGTATATACAAAATGTATATACGCTCCCGCCTGACGTACGCGGCGCCGGCCTGGTATGGCCTTCTCTCCGCCCAAAACAGGCTACGCTTGCAGAGGGTCCAGAACACAGTGCTCCGCCAATTGGTGAAAGCCGGGCGGTACGTGCGTAATAGCACGATTCACCGTGATCTCCGGGTCGAGACCGTGGAGGAATTCGTGGTGGGGTTGGCCCGTCGTCTGTTCGACCGGGCGGACAACTGTAGCCACGAGCACCTCCGCGGACGCCCCGCTACGACACCGCTGCCTCGGGAACTCGCGCGCTCCCCGGAGTCGCAAGACACGCGACCCCGGGGACCGCCCCTTCCACTTCCAACTGCCCCGACATCAGTCCCGAGGGTGAGGTGCGTGACTCGCATCCTCACCCTCCCTCCCCCCTTATTAGTGGCTTATCCCCAGAAATGGGGATAGCCACTCCTCCCCTCTATCGCCTGGGGAGGTGCTCAACGACCGGGGGGGACGTTCCCCCCCGTGACGAAGCTGGGCCATGGGGGCAACCCCGACGCCCATCCCGCGCGTGCCGAGCCTGGTCCTCTGAGCCGCGTGGATGATCTTCTGGACCGACCGACTGACACAACGACGGAACGCAGCCGCCGCCGCCGCCATCTCTGCCCTCGGCATTGTAAATGCATCTTGTGTATTAATATTGACATAAAAGTGTTATAATATGTATATATTCGGAATCCTCATTTCATCAGCTTTAATTTGATATGCATTTTGGGTCATTTGCACAACGCCATCTATCGGACTTTGGATTCCAACTATCAACATTAGTTCTATATTTAGACTTAAGATGTCGTTGCAAGTACTATACTGAATTGCGTAACGTAATATTTTTCTTCTTGAACTCACAAAATTAATCATATCTTTTGATAGAGTGAACCGATTTCGATGAAACAAAAATTAAGTTATAGCTCAAGTTACGTATAATTTTTGTATATAAACATTTTCAGCATTGAATTCGTAGATTTTACGTGATGTGCGCACAAACAAACATATAAACAGACAAACAGACAAAAATTGAAAAAATGATGGAAATGGGTTCTGTTACAGATCTGTTCACACGCTGGCTATTTTTTTTCAATTTCTTTAATGTACAAAAATGACTTTTCTACAGATTTATTATATGTATAGATCTTATCCCCATTTCACTTCCAAAAGTGGCTGAAGAATTTTCCAATTCTGAAGCTCTGGCTACCCCTTTTAGGGATTTATAGCCGTGAGTATATGTATGTATGTATATTCAGAATACAGAACTAAAATGTTGATGGCAGGTACTCACTGGAAGTGTTGAGCAAGACCGGCTGCGTGTGCCGGAGGTCCGGTTCCGGGATGGCGACCACCACGGTGATGACGGAGCCCAGCGTCGTGCCCACCCACAGCGTGGGGACCAGCGCGCTCGGGTCTGCAATCATCATCATCACATGTTGGAAACAGTCTACAAATGTTATGAGCAAAAGGAAAGAAATTATATTAGATAGACTGCATTATGTTTTAATATTTATCTTGGAGTGTCATTTACGGAAACCTTAAAAAAAATAGAATTATATGGACTCTAAAGTGTGTGATTTATTTTTTAATTGGCTGCATGAGTCTGTTTAATTCTTAAACGTCTTCATCTCCAACCCCCTTCTCAAGGAATACAGTAGTAAAATATGATGCATTTTGTATATTTAGGGCGTAAGTTTCTTGTAGACTTACCCGACTTCTTGGTGTAGCTGTCAGCGAAGGCGAGGCACTGGATGCTCTCCTGGCTGATGTTCTCGAGCGAGCTCATGCTGCTGGAGCGCGACCGCGAGAACGAGCTGTCCAGCTTATCTGCGCGGCCGGTTTACACAACAACGCGTTTTATACTCCACACACTTTGCTCTCACAACCACTTCGAACCAATTTCTTGGCTCGAAATAGATGTGAAGGTTCTGCTATTAATTAACGAGGTTTTGATCCAAAATATTTGAAAATATCGATATTTAATAGCATTTTGATAGACAGTTTAGTATCACATAGATTTTGTGCGCTTGTTTTGATTGCTGGCATTTTTTGTGACCACCATTAAGATTTTTATAGAGAACGTAAGTCTTATTCGTCATATTATTATTGTTATTTATTTTATTGCAATAAATTGTTAATATGTTTCCATGTGATATTAAATTGTAAAGACACATAGAAAATTGGCTACATTTGCACACTTGGTGCAGTGCTGTTGTGAAATCAGCTGAATACTGATTAGTGCTTCCTCCAACATCCAAAATAATAATATCTCTTTCTTTATCAATTGAAAGTCTAATATATAATTAAATAGTAATTTACTAGATTGTTGAATGAAACTTTAAGATATGTTTTTTTGAATGTTGGACATAAAAATGTTGAAATAAACAATTAATCTTTGGAAAAATAAAGTATTTTGTGCTTTAATTGGAGTTGTAATATTTGAGTGCCCGTCCAATACCAGCTCATTTCCACAACGACATTTTACATATTTTTATTAATGTTGATATTTTACGTAACATATTTAAACGGCTAAGAGTTTTGATTCAAAACACTTGCACGTTGATTAGCTCCATTATTTACACTATTTGAGGCCACGTTTGAAGGTGATTAATGAGTTAATAAGCAGTTAATTCGGCGAAGAAAACATGATAAAGGCAACGTAACTCCATGAGATGTCATGTTAGTGGATGATAACAACCGAGCGACGAAAAGCTTCATTTAGTTGATCAAGCTGATTTATGGATTGAAGTTCAATAACCTTCGTTGATAAATATGCTAATTTAAAGATAATATTATGTAGTTTTTAAATTTTATGTTTAATTGATATAACAAAAAGGTTATTGAACATTGTTGCTAACCTATCAATCAGTTGATCATTTCACAACCCATCAGTTGAATTTTTTTCTTGTTATTTACTTTAGCACCGCAAGACAATTTTCAATCGAAGCATACCCCTCTAGTTAGTCATCTAAGTTGTACTGTTCTACAAGCAGCGCCATCTATGTAATAAGCGGCGTCTGGACGGACAGACAATGTTGCAATTTAAATGAAAAATAATAAATTGTTAACAACTACATATCATCAAAGACATATTTTATAAATATACCACCCTTCTTTCACAAGCAATGTAAATTATAGTTTGATGGCAATTATTTTGTGATTAAATTATACGAAGTGTAAAAGGGGTTTATAAACATAGTCGTTGACAAGATGTAGTGTTTCACTTTGACGATAGAGGCGCATGCAAGCTAGCGCGTTGATAGTAAGACCAGTGGCATACATAGACACAACGACAGCCGAATAGACAGGCAGCCAAAAACGAGCCATAATAACTTTTTGCATTGTGGACGAGCTAGAAGAGAAAATATTGTAACATTACATACTTCATAAACAAACGTATAAAAGATAAACGACATTAATGTTAATAAGTGATACATAAAATAGCCAATATTTTCGAAATAATGCAAAGAAATGAAAAGTGACAGCGATACCTTTGAAAAGAAGAAATTAAGATGTAACACTAGTATAAATACATGTATCGAGTATGAAAGCGTATTGTTTCGCACACTTAGAAGTATGAAAGAAGGCAGCAGGAGCCACGCCTGCCAACGCTATAAAAGGCTGTAAAATAGTTTTGAGTAGTAAGTCACCTTTGTCGTGTTTGTGCTATCCATGCTTCCGAGCTCTGTAGTGCAATCGAAGAACGTGTGAGAACATCACTAATACATATACAGCCACAATTTCCAATCAACTACGAGTGAGATCTATACAGGAGGGCCACGCCCGTGGTTGGTGGAACAACTAATAGTCAAAAAAAAAATGAATGAAAAAAAGGAGAAGGAAAAAAAAAGTAATACGATGCAATGTTTCGATACCATTGGGTTGCATTATGTGTAAGTAGTCCATAGAGGCGAGAGACTGCGGGACAGTTGGTTCTGTACCGGGAAACAAAACCACAATCAATTACAAGCATTGTTTACACGACGAGCGCGGCGCGGCGAGCGCAGTGCATCATCATTATTAATAACGTATACTCGTAATTTGACAAGCAACAAACAAATATAGTGCACAGCGCTCACCCACCCGTTATCGCTCTATGTCGAAGTTAACAAGTTCTCATGATGTCAGGTACGTACACAATAACAAAATATGGCCTCATTCTTAATAAAGGTGTAAAACACAGGAAAACACTACTCAGACTGAGACGACGAACAGAAACAAACTCAACATAACGGGTGTAATATGTACTTCCAATGTTTACCTATTAAATGATTCCGATCTGAAATTGGAAATTTCAATAAATAAATAAACACATCAACCAACTAAATACATGCTCGCAAATTAAACGGGGTAACAAAATATACTGACAGTTCAAATGACATTTTATTCGACCATTTTATAATAATTTTTATTTCATTTTTATTATCATGAGATTAAGTACAATTTATTGTCTATAATTTGGAAACGAATCGGAGGGTGTCGGTCCTTTGAATCGACCAGACATTCCTCAGATTTGTTTCGGGAGATTCGAAAGAAGAAAAGGATAGAAAAGAAAAGATGACAAATGAAAAATAATATAAAAGAGGATCCGTTCGGACTTAGAAGATAACAAAACTCGAAAATGAAATCGGTGTGTTCGTTACCGTCGATCGGTTCAGATCAATCGACAAGTTATGCACGATAATGTTGCAGATTCGATTTGAGAGGGGACACCCGCGTCGATCACACCGAATAGTAAAACGAAAACGAGACGAACGAAGGAGAAGGGAGCGGAAGAAGAGAAATTGCGACTGTCGTATAGAGAGAGAAGTGAGCGTATGTCGGCAATGTAAGGTGACTGTACTACCAAAACTGCAATACTGTC